>NW_018922239.1:102347-141275 GCF_002207925.1 Prunus avium | reverse complement strand
TAAATAACATAAGCCCATAAACTATTAAACAAAGAAACCCTAGATCTAGAACACATGAGCAGCCGCACAGAGCATTCCAACAGCACCACCAGAGCAGATCCACCACCACCAAGGAGAAGTAACCGATACCAGGGGGGTATCAAAGAGGCCGACGGAAGATGGGGGTGAGCAGGCCACCCGCGCGGAAGCGCTCCCATAATCCAAGAGTCAAGTGCAGTATGCACTTTAATCGCAGCCACGGACCACCACACACCACCGAGGAAGAACAACGGGAGCGGCGGACGCGGAACCGAGGAGCAAACGGTGAAGGTGGAGAACTGCTGACCAGACGAAGCCGCTAGCCATGGATGGACGGCATCACAACAGAGAGGGGAGGAGGAGAGGGTAGATGTAAGAAGTGGAGGGTGAAAAGTGAAGGTGGCTGGGGAAGAGAGGAGAGGGAGAGATGGGAGATTTAGGGTCGCACCAATTTGAAGGCCAATTATGTAATTTCACCAAAGCGAGCTTGTTCAGTAAGCTAAGCATTCAAGGTAACAAGTGACACGTGTACTGAGTTGTATTTGTTTCGATAGTACCCACGTTTACGCGCCAAAAGTAATGGGTAAAAGTGTAAATTGCCACTAGACTCAACTCGCCAACTAAATACTTCCGGAAACCTTATGTCTTTGATCCTTTTTTCTTGCAAAATTCCTGCTGCTTTTACAATATTAGTTCTTTCAATCTTCAATTAACTTCAGCTTTCTCTTTTTGTACTCTCTTAAAATCATGACTGTGTAGCCAAACGGGTTCTAGCTTAGTGGAAAAGAGCATTGATTTATAGATTAGTAGTCTCATGTTCGAACTCTATGTCATCATAACAGTGTGTGTATATGATAAATCCCTTACATATTTCGATTTGAACACGTGAATTAGGAACATGGTTAGCCGCAATTAAGCAATTGATTTTGATCACCCACATAAAAGAAGAAAAGAAAAAGAGGAAGAAACAAGTAATTAAAACTTTAATTGCAACAAGTAAGTAGGGAAAAGAAAACATATCTATTATTAGTACATGGCCTTTTTTTTCAAAGTATATTGCATCAAACTCTTATACATGACCATCTATAGCTATGGGGTCATTTGGTTGTTTGGACTCTTTTTTTCATTTTTTTTCGACAGAGTCAACATGACCACAGATAGAAGAAAGAGAAGAGGACACAGATTGGACAATGGAATCAAACATCCTCTTTTTCACTAGCCTCCTCTTTGCTGGAATTACAGATGGTTTTTCACAACATGTTGTTGTGTTGCTCTTCCCCAAGACCACCCCCTCAATTGCAGTTGGGTTCTTCTTTGGCTCTTGCTCTGGCTGTGTGTTGATTGCTGCCATTTCTTCACTTGGGTTCCTCTGTTTTACCACTAATATTTGGGCTCTGGTTTGTAAGTGTGTGAGGCCTTGAGCTTCTATTTATAATAGGACCAAAAAAGGGCAGCAACTTGCAAGGGGCTGATTTAGACCTACTAGGAATTGAGTTTTTATGTTTCTGATTCCCACACTTTTTGATTCCAAATAACTTTTACAAATTTTGGCTTGGGTCAAAGTTAAAAAGGGCCATTTCATTTTAAATGGCGGGGAAATGAGATTCTAGGGTGGGAGAGATATATTGGGCCACCATTGCAGTTTTTCCTTGACTCCTTTACACGGCACTGGCACTGGGTGGGGAGAGAAACATTACTTGTGTGGTAAGCAAACCTAAGATTCTATTGAAATGGCCAATATAAGGTTGGGTTTTATGCATGCACTGGAAAAGCAGAACGATTAGAGGTCGTCAAATGCTTCTCACCTCTTAATATGGAGAGCTTTTGGGGTCGGTCTTTGGGCACTTTTAAAAGTGCCTAGTGGCCAGAGGGTAAACAACCGTCTAATTACGAGTATAATAAAATCTAATGTTTGAGCTACCACTTTCTGATTTTGTGACTCTGATTGCAACAGTGTAACTACCAAATCCCGGAGTCTGAAAAAAATGTATGGAGACGTCAAAAAGCAAAAGGAGCTCGCAAAGTGATAAGGGTGGTTTATGGTTGTCTCTGGTTCACAAAGTTGAATAAACCTTTTCAGGCCACACACCACAGAGACCCAAAGGGAAAAAGAATATATATCAGAGTTCTTGAAAAGTTCAGATGATTTTATTGGAGCTTCCTTGTGGTGGGTGCCTTTGCCCTCTCTCATTGGATCATTACACAAAGACCAAAGGTGAGAAAGGGAGAGATGCTTGTCAGGGTGGAGTCATTTTCATAAAATTTTATGGCCTGAAGAACAATGGCTTTGACTACTATTTGAAGGACTGTTCAAATTTGGAAAATCACAAGGAAGATGTTATAGGGATACTAAATTGGGTATGTTGGGGCTCTCATTTTGGTAAATTTCAATTAGTTACCCTTTTGATAATGGCCAAATGCATGGGTGGCTTTGTTGAGACTTTAGAGCAAATGCTTTGATTGCAATTAATTTGATTATTTCCATATTTATTCTTTGGGCTTGGCTAGCTTTAATGGTAAATTTAATTTTTTGAAATAATTAATCTGTGTTTACTTATAAGGAATGCGAGAAGTTATGGATCGGAGAGCTTAGATAGGGAAATTAATAATTTTTTTTATTTTTTTATCAAACGATGAGGGAGATTTTATTGAAATCAAATAGTAAGGTTTATATCTTTAGTTAAAGTATCAAAAAGCAACCAAGGTGGTTGGTGTGAGTGGTTCAGCACTCTCATTTCTTAAGAAAGGTCAGGGGTTCGATCCTTGCTCTTGTACGATGTCACCACTTTGGCCAACACTTTACTCCTTACGGGCCGACCCGGTATCCACCAAATCCTACCGATCAGTACCCCTTGCTCAAGATACAGAGGATGCAACTAAGTGTGCCGCTTCATTACATTGCCGCCTAAATCAATGAATTGGAATTGAATAAACTACTCCCCTAGTTGGTTTCTAGAAAAAGAATAACAAAAACAAAAAGAGCGGGTCTTAAAGTGGTTGCGGTTACAATATTCTCTGCCTCCTTCATGGGGTCTGCAACCACAATCATTGGGATAGCCTTTGGGGTCCCTCATTTGTCCAATCAAAAAGCTTTAATATAAGAAAAACAAAGAAAAGAGGCTTTAGTTACAAAATTCTCTGCCTCCTACATAAGATCTGCAGCCACAATCATCTGGGGTAGTCCTTTTCTCTCTTGTGTTTTTTTAATGTAAGAGATAATTTAAATTATAAAGAGATGCGGATTTTCACACACACTATAAAAGTGCTATGAAAGTTTGAACTTGAAAATATTGATTTGTAAGTCGAAATCTTTTTACATTTGGTTAGACCCCTGTTGACATCATTGGGGTAGCCTTTGACACAAATAACTTGTACAAATTTTGGCTTGGGTTAAAGTTAAAAAAGGCAATTTCATTTTAAACGGTGGAGAAATGAGATTCTAGGGTGGGAGGGATATATTGGGCCACCATTGGCAGTTTTGCTTTGACACCTCTACACGATACTGGGTGTGGTGTTGTGAGCAACCTTATACGAGCTAAGACTTAGATTCTATTGAAATGGCCAATCTAAGGTTGGGTTTTATTTTATGCATGCACTGGAAAAGCAGAAAGATTAGAGGTTTGTGTTGTGGGATTTTAATGGGAGAGGGTTTAGCTTTTGGGGTCGGTCTTTAGGCATCTTTAAAAGTGGCATGTGGCCAGTGAGTAAACAACCGTCTAATTAGGAGTAGAATAAAATCTAATTTTTGAGCTACTACTTTCTGATTTGTGAGTATTTTATAATTAAGTGAACTTTTATTTTATAATCAATCTGAACACAGCAAGAGTTTTGGTTTAGTAGTAAAGCAAACCTAGTGTTAAAAGAATTTCGTTCACATTTCACAGATCAATCTGAACACAGCATAATTAAAAATGGTCAAGCTATTGGTTAGTTTTTAACATGATCGAAAAATGATACGACAAGAATACGACCCATTATCACGAATTTTCATCGTCGGTAACACCACATTGTTACAAATACAATCAAATTATAAAACGTGTTCAATTTAGAGTTTTCAATTCAGAATTTAAGTATTGTTTATATACTATTATGATTAATTTGAATGGATCGGATCATTCTCTGGTGTTGCCATAACAGAGAGAGTTTCTTCCATGGAAGATCCCGAGTGTTCTGTTATGGCATGAGGCTGATTGCAACAGTGTAACTACCAAACCCCAAAGTCTCGTCAAAAAGCAAAAGGTGCTCACAAAAGTGATGAGGGAGGTTTATGGTTGTCTCTGGTTCACAAAGTTGATTAAACCTTTTCAGTCCACACACCAAACAGACACAAATGGAAAAAGAATATATATCAGAGTTTTTGAAAAGTTCAGATGATTTTATTGGAGCTTCCTAGTTACGCTTCGATAATGGCCAAATCCATAGGTGGCTGGCTTTGTTGAGACTTGATTGCAATTAATTTGATTATTTCCGTACTTATTCTTTGGGCTTGGCTCGCTTTTTTGGTAAATTGAATTTTTTTGAAATAAAAAGAATATTAATCATGTTTACTTATCGAGAGAAGTTATGAATCGAGAAACTTAGATAGGGATATCAATGAACTGGAATTGAATAAACAACTTTCCCTAATTAATCTCATTCCTGATTTTAAAAGTATTTGATTAACGTGAAATTCACATAATTTTTTATTTCATGATAAATAAACATGCCGTAAATGCAGTTGTTTGCACTGTTTTATTTCCCAATTTCCAATAAAAACAAAATCACAGTACCAAGCTCCAACAACAATCAAAATGAAAAAACTGGGACAACAGAAAGAGAGGAGAAATTGTTCTAACTAAAGTGCTTTGTTACAGTCTTGCATGTGCCATCACTAATCAGATGGGTCAGCTTTTCCAAACAAAGAACAAACAGATACGGAGAAAGGGGTCCCTTTGTCTCACCCCTCGACCTGGAGAGAAAGCCTCAGTAGTTTCTCCTAATAAGAATGATAATATTCTAATTCCTTGTCTGTAATGAAAGACCCACTTGAACTTTTTTTTTTTTTTTTTTTTCCATTTCTGATACTATAATTAAGACATTTGGAAGGGTGGGTTATGGTAAATTACCTTACATTTAAATCAAAGCAACACTAGTTATTAGTAATTAAACACGGCAAATCATGCATGATTAGTGTTGCTTAAATCATTTTCATTTAAAATTAAGATGATAAATTAAATTGAACCAAAGCTTTAAGTGTCCGCCTTTCTGTTTTTTGCCGTTAGTTCCTTTTGGCATAGGAATTTTTTTGGGAAACCTTTTGACATAAGAATTAAGAATCTGATATTGATAAACGAAGAAAGAATCTGATATTGATTGATTCATCATTCTCCTCTCTTTGAAATATGAGGTTTGTGGGGCCCTCAACTGTTTTGGCTATGATCAGCTATGGGGCATGCATATGGGTTTCATTCCTCTTCCATACAAACTCATGATCATTTTGTCATATCAAACTATGTGAACAATAGAGATTTTGAAGCAAAAAACTCAAAGTGCTTCATAATTCATCAAAACTAAGAGCAAAAAGATACACTTGAACGAGTACATAGTTCAGTGGTAAGAGCATTTGTCTTTAGATCAGTGGTTTCACGTTAAACCCCAATAGCACCACCCCTCTCCCTTTCAAACCTCGACATATATTAAAAAAAGCGAAAAAAGAAAAAAAAATTGATGGATCCTGCATCCTGTTGAATCCAAAAGAGAAAGCAAAAAAAGGGCAAAAACAAAATAGAAGAATAAAGTGAGTATGTGGGTGTGGGATCTTTCAAGGCATGGATTTGATTCGAATTTCCATCTCACAACGGAATTATCCGCTTGCATTTCTTGGAATTTGGCATTCTGGGTTGTGAAAGGCAGGGGCTTTTGGCCATGGTGGTGGCGGCTGAGGCTCCATGGCAGAAAACAGAGCCCACCCATTTCACTATGGCATCAAAAGCCATAGTCTTCACCAACTTTCTCCTTGCAGGAAAAACACTACCCTTCTTTGGTTTGAACCAATTAGCCTCTCCCTTGGGCTTGCCTCTGATCGCTTCCTCAACCACCAGCTGCTGCTCTGTCTTGTTTGTCATCTTCTCGGCCACCATTTTTCTGCTGCCTCTTGTTTGATTTCTCAATTCTCACCACCACCCTCTCTTGTTTTAAGTGTTGGGTAAAAGAGAGGGCCAAAAGAAAGGCCCGAATCTCCTTTTATGTAAGTTGGGATTTTGGCTGTGTTGTGAACTGATGGCATTTTTGTAAATGTGTTAAGCTTCAGCCAATCAAATGGAGCCTTGGGCAATAAGCAATCTAATGGAACCAATCTGCCTTGTGACACGTGTTATATACATGGCTCTGTAGACTGTAGAAGTATAATCTGTTTGGATGACATGATATGCTAATAATGTCTTCTAATTTTTGTAAAATGAGGTGTAATGTCTAAAAATTTCATTTATCCCAAATTTGTACAAAATGTCATAAGAGTAGTTCCGCCTTTGAGTGTAGTCGTTAATTACAATACAAGAATATTTTATTTCCACATGTATTTTTGGTACGTGCCATATTTACACGTATTTAAGTGGTAAGTGAGAGGGAAAGGTGTCACTCTCAGTCCCTCTGGTTTTCAGTTTTTAACAGTCATTGTATTTTGCTTTTGTCTTCTGATGACATCAAAACGGTCTTCCCCCTCTAGATATTTTTTTCCACCCTCTCAGCAACAAAACTGATGGCATTTTTGTAAATGTGGGTAATTCTGGCTGCTTTTGACGCTAATTGACCCAACAACAAATGAAGATAAAATCTCCAGAAGCTTGAGGTTGATGTTTCAAATTTGACTTCTTAGCTGGCATGTATATGATGACAACAACCTAACCTTTTAAAGAAAACTTGTAAACATGTTACAATTTTGATACAAACAAAAGGGATTTGTAAACATGTTACAAAGAAAACGGGGGTGTGGGTTTTGTTTTCATTTCTTAGGCTTTATCTTTTATTTCAAGAAAATAAAAGGGATTTGTGATTATGACTGGCCGGGCTAAAATATTAGAGGGCCTAGCAGACCCAAAAAGAGAAGAGGGCCTATATCCTATACTGGGGTTTAATCTCGGGTCCGGGTTCAAACCATGTCAATATGATGTGCTAAGCTACTAACAACTGCAACGTCTTCGTCGTTAATATAGTTATACGGCGATGCAACCGGTGAAAAGGCCAAAGGCTTGCAATTTGCAAGGGAAGATCGTGGGCAGTTGACTTGAAACACCATATGGGGGTCCCTCAGTTGTGGAATAAAAAAGCTTTATTTTTTGTATATACTAACTGGGGTTTGAAAATTGTGGGGTCTTTACTTTAGGGGGGTGTATTCAATTAGGTTTGTATAAGATTTTGAAAGATTTTTTTTAAGTGACAGATTTCCTAGAATTTTATAACTCCTATAGGTTTTACTGGAATTTTTAATAAACTTGCATAAATTTTTATTATAGACTTCCATACTTTTATATGAACTTTTGTTATAGATTCAGATCAATTTGCATGGACATTATCACTTTTGTTACAGAGGCCTCATATTCAGATAAGTCGACAGGGATTGAGTGGAAGGTGAAGTGTGGGTGGCTTGAAGGGTTGTGAGAGTTGAACTTGGTCTGGACGATGGTTATGGAGAAGCCTTTGGAGTGAAGAAGGTTGCCCAGTTCTAGCATGGGGTTTATATGGCCTTGAAGTGGCAGTGGGAGAAGTATCAATCTCAGGCCTCTGCTTTGCTCCATTAGAATTCAGAATCACTGACTGTGTTTGCTTGGCTTCTGATTCTGAGATTGTTAATACTTTGCTACTTGTTGAGTTCTTATAGACAATATATTTTTCTTTACTGTGAGATTTATATGACTGGTCAACACAGGCAACCCACACCACAAGCCTTTGTGATTTGTCAGTGGAGGGTTTGAATTCAAAGTATGATATTTTTCTCGGCGACTTAACTTGTAGATAAGAATAAGAATTCAAACACCTGTG
Organism: Prunus avium; assembly: GCF_002207925.1. The sequence continues at coordinate 133,241 of NW_018922239.1, read as the reverse complement.
TATAAACATACAAAGTACAATCACTGAATGTAACATTATTTAATTAGTCACACACAGATGGCAATGTTTGCTAACACCTTGATCTCAGATCCTCAAATTCTGAAATACTCATATTGCATTTTGCATTTATGACACACAGTCCAAAAGGTACACAAAAAGCAAATATTATAAGAAATTCAAAGTAACTGGCGTTCATGAAAGTATAGTGACAAATTTATAACAAGTTTGAAAGCAACGCTGAAAGAAAAATATGCAACATTCATTCGTTATCGTTAATTCTCATTGGTGTCATTGTGGCCAATATCTCTCCACATGTTCAAAGCTATACCAACCCTCCATTCATTAGCATGTGCTCGTTGTTGTTCTTGTGTTTGGAAAACTAGTTCAGGATCTCCTTCATTAACTGGTAATGATGAAGATGAAGATTCGTTCTCCAATTCAATAGGAAACTCGTCTGATCGACATTCCTTTCGAAGAAAGTTGTGTAGTCCAACACAAGCTAACACTAGCTCTATTTGTGTCTACATGGGAATGGAGGTGAGGACCTGAAAATTGTAAATTGTGATTTAAATATACCAAATATCCTCTCAATGACATTCCTCAAGGACGCATGACGAAGATTGAACAACTCAACTTCATTTGCAGGGTCACGACCTTGACCTGCAAACTCTTGGAGATGATATCGAACACCTCGAAATGGAGCCAAAAATTGGCGTCGATTTGGAAATCCACAATCCACTAAGAAATATTTACCTGATAATTGAATACACATATTTTAGTATCCAATGTATGATCTAATGTAAACAGTTAATGAAAAAAGAAAAAAGAAAAACGAAAATACCTTGTGGCACTTTAAGTCCATTCCTCCTTGTTAAAGCATCATTTAGTACTCTTGAATCATGAGCTGAGCCCTCCCACCCACTAAGCACATATATGAATTCTAAATCAAAGTTACAAGCTGCTAATACATTTTGTGATATTGTTCCGTGACGATTACGATAGCTGCTTACGTCAACTCCTGTTACCATTGCTGGAATATGTGTGCCATCGATCGCTCCGATGCAATCCTGAAATAAATTCAAAGTTTATATCTTGATTTTAAAAATATTATATAAAAGTAAACAAGATGCACAAGACAACACTTACCTTAAAGTAAGGGTAAAACCTTGTACTTTCCCTTATTTTGGCTGGCACTGCAGATCCAGGTTTGACTAACATCTCTGGTGCTAATGTGTTCAAAGCCTTTAAAACTTTGTTAAAACTTCTACTAGCACTGAAGTGGGATCGACCAAATGTGTCACGTATTATAGAAAATCTGTTATTTTGACCCACAACACGCAAAAATATCGCAAGCATTTCTTCTACACAAATGAACCTTGTATCTTGTAGCAGTGTTTTTTCTCTAATAATACTGCACAACTTGTGAAACACATTTGGATACATTCTATACATTTGTCGGAAATGCTCAGGATCCTCACTCAAAGCATTATGTATATAGTTATATCCTTTCCTAGTAACTGTTCGCCGAGTTAATGGACGTTCAACATTTTCACTATGCATGATAATCATAAACTCATTCAACGCATGAGCTACTGCTTGGATTGCCATTAATAAATACCTAATGATTTCATAAAGTTCTTCTTCCCTCTCAATTTCTTGCCTTTCAATTTGTTCTTCCTCCATTATATAAGTTGATATTCGACTACCTGAAAAAAAAATTGAAATCTGATCTTATAATTTAGAATTTCTTTTGGGTTCATGCCCAACTCAAGAAAAGGACTCAAAAGACCAAGAGTAATGACAGACAATAGGAAAAGCTATCATGCAACCGTCATGCTCTTCCAAATAACAATAGGAAACCTATCATCAACACCCAATAACAAGTAGCCTAATTTAGAACCTGGAATAAAAACAATAACCAAGCACATATTACAACCCAACAAAGCTATTTCATCATCAATATAATAAAAACTAGTTCATCATCAATTTAATAAAAAGTCAATATGTCATACGCAAAATAAATAAAAATAGAGTATTTAAACATACTGTTTGATAAATCCTAATGCATTATCAAGCAAAAAACCACTCATCCCCAAAACCCACTCATTCCCAAAAACCAATCATTCCAAATTGTAGGATATCCAACTTGAGCGCTCTTCAGGGGACATCAACAAAAATGCTTCCTTCTTTGTAGTAGTATTCAACAAAGAAAGGGCTTTATAACGAGCACGTTCATCCACATTTGGGGTCTCCTTAATGGCATCCCATATATAACTCTGCCTCTCCCTGTCTTTTTCCCTTTTTTCCAATAGGCTATGGACTCCCTTGAAGTCGGTAGCAATTTCAGCAATGCTAAAACTAATTCTGTCCATACATGTCTCATATTGGCTACCATTCCCTTCATGCTCTGGTCTAGGATAACAACAGACGATTATGATATACCAACACATAAAAATCAAGCCAACAAAAAATCAAGCTCTCCATCGTCGTCATTCACCCCCATTCACCAAACCTAATAAGTCTCTCGACAAAACAAGAAAAGAAAAAACCTGATAAAGGAAAAACCTGAACAGCTTATCAGGTGAATTATTGTTGATATACCATATATTTATTTCGTCATATATTTGGTAAGAGAAATTTGCATGCAACATAAGAATTAGAGGCAATTATGCTGCCTCCGTAATCAGGACAGCTCTACCTTTGCCATGCCTCACCTTGGGGAACCATTCTTTCCCGCAACAAATTATTTTGAGATCACAATTTTATACGAACAGTAACAAACAATAATCATCAATGAATAGTAACAAACAAGAAAAAACGTGGAAGAAGGAAAACCAACAAGAATGTTGAGAGAGCGTACCTTTGGAGAGTGGTTCGTCTTCTGCAGAGAGAAAAAAAGAATACGTCGTCTGAAATCTTTGGGGTGGAGGTTGGACTTATGTTGGCCTTTATTATTTATACCTAAACCCTACAAATTCTCCAAACTCCAACACTTAATTAAATCCTTCCAAATCTATCTCCTTTTGAATACAGGTAAATTTAAATGGACTTTTTCCAAGTCCTAATTGAATACACCCACATTTAAATGGACATTTTAAAAGTTCAAACAAGTCTAGATTGAATACACCCAAATTGTTATAGACTTTTTAAAAGTTTATATAAATCCAAATTGAATACACCCGGATTTTTAAAATCTTTTTAAATGCTTTATAATCCTAATTGAATACACCCCCCTTAATGTTTTGGGATTCATCATTCCTCAATTTCTAAAATCGTTCCCTTGATCCTAGTTTGCACTGTGTAATCAAATTGCATTAATGAGTTTGGGTAATAACTAATACAAAGCATGAGAGACCAATTACTTCATACTCATAGTCTAGTGGTACTTTTATTTTTAATGTTGAAATCGAGTTCCCAAATTTAAATCTCACTCTCACGTGTGAACACAGATGGACCCTTGAATTATGGAAATGACCAAATCGTCTTCAAAGATTGGCAGCATCTTTACCTTTTTCCCCTTCTGTCTTCTGTCTTCAGAAATTCTCCATTATAAGAAGGCAAAATCATCCTTAGGAAGCTCTAAGAACATTATCTCAACTTTAACATGTCATGTGGTATTTTTCATTTTGGGTCTTTGGCTCTGGCTCTTCTGCTCCGTCTGTTGACTATGAATAGTTTTATTGACTTGGCCTTTCGTTACAATCGAAGCCAAAAGTTTTGTAGCCTTTTTTTAAAAAAATTTAAAATTTTATTTTTTGTATATACTAACTTGATTAATCATAAATACCCACAAAGTCATACAGAAATATGCCTTGTAATTGTGCAGTTGTTCATACAATGCATAAATAAATAAAAAGTTAAATAATTCATGTAATACTAATCTAATATGTTTACTATTTATATTAGCAAATCGTGTCATATTCGTGTCAAATCAAGTTGAATCGGCATGTCATATCAACACATATGAGCCCTAATTATAACACATAATAATTTTTCATCTGTATAGATAGTTTCTCCTTTTAATGTGTGCTAGTTTAAAAACAAATTGATTGTGTTAAACCTAAAAACATGTTGAACTAAACCAAGGTGGTTGGTGTGAGTGGTTCGGCACTCTCATTCCTTAAGAGAGGTCAGGGGTTCGATCCCTGCTCTCGTACGGAGTCACCACTTTGGCCAACACTTTACCCTTTATGGACCGACCCGGTGTGAGTGAGGATTAGTCTGGGTTGTGGTTAAGGCTTAAAGGTGACACACATAGTTGGGGCCCATCCAGGACCACCTCATGGTTCAGACAAAAAAAAAAAACATGTTGAACTTGAAAAAGTTTTTTAGGACCACATGTTATATTTGGAAATGGCTTTGCAATTCTTTTTTTATAATTAAGACAATTGGAAGGCTAAAACGGTAAATTAACTTGCATGCATGAAAAGCTGATAGCTACTCGTTTTGACTGTGTTTTACTAACGTATACAATTAGTGCTGCTAAAATCATTTTCTTTATATAATTAAGATGATAAATTATTGAACCAGAATTGTTGTCATGTTTGTGTTGTTTGCTTTGTACAACCTTACGGTTCTTCTGCATATGCTTTGATTGTTCTTCTTTTTGGTTCATGTTCATTATTAATGTGAGCTAGAAAAGAAAAAAAAAGGGAATTAAGAATCTGATATTGATTCATCATTCTTCTGTCTTTGAATACCGGGTTTGAAAATTGTGGGATCTTTAACTTTTTGGGATTCATCATTCCTCTTCCAAACGAACATATATGATCAGTTTGGGAAATCTAAGTAACTGTTAAAAGCTCCGAACTTGTAAAAATATAGTTGGTTGGAATCAGAAACTGGGAAATTCAAAAGCAAGAGAAATTCAAAGTGCTTGATCATTCATTGAATTTGAAACTAAAAGCTACAGCAGACAAATTGATGGATCATCAATCCTGATGAAGCTAATTCCAAATCAACCAAAAACAAGGAAAGAAAACAGAAACAGAAACAGAAACAGAAACTGTGATGGATGGAATAGGAAATTAACTAAAATATATATATTTAGAGGCATGGATTTGATTGAACTTTGTCACCCTTTCCAATTCACTCTGGTGCTATCTTCTTGCATTTCTTGGAATTTGCTACTTTGCCCATGGGGGTCATGTTGGGTTGGTTGGCTGAGGCTCCAGAGGGAGGTGGAGGAGGAGGAAGCGCACAGGAGAAAACAGAGGCAACCCATTTCACCATGGATTCAAAAACCATTGTCTTCACCGACTTCCTCTCTGCTGGGAGAACACTACCCTTCTTGGGTTTGAACCAATAATTGGTTGTGATCACTCCCTCACCTGAATTCTGCTGCGTGGCCACCATTTTTCTGCTCTCTTTGCTCTCTCTGCCCCCTTCTATTCTCTCTTTATAGGGGTGTGATTCCCTCTAATTGTCCTTCCTTGGCACGTGAGATGAGCTAGGTAACTCCAAATAACCCATATTTATTTTATCTAATTCTTTTGATCCCCTATGGAAATTGCCTGGATGTTGTGTTGCCCCTTTAGAGCACTTCCACTGCTCATGTTCTACCCGGGCAAGAGGGGCCTTAAGGACCAAAATCCAACTCCAACGTGCCAAGTCCAGCCCGGTCAAGGGGTGGGTCGCACGAGACATTATTAACAATTTGTGGTTCTGTTGCATTTGCTGGACATGCACCTATTTGGAAGAAGCCACGTTACACTTCTCGGACGCTCGGATCAAATTTTTTTAGAAATCCGACGGAACCAAAAAATTTTGGATTTTTTTTTCTATAAAAGAATATCAGATCAGTTTTTGAAAAGTTGAGACGATTTTATTTATTGGAGCTTCCTACCTAGTGGGTGCCTTTGCACTCTCTCATTGGATCATTACACAAAAACCAAATGGAAATTTTGAAAAAGGCAAAATTCTCTTTCAGGTGCCTTTAGAGCATCTCTGGGAGATGTCAAATACCAAACATCAAATTTAAATTTGACGGCTGATGTGGCAATTTGACTGTTTATATAGCTTTACACTTCACCCGATATGTCAAATTAATTTATTAATTTATTATATTTTAGTGTTGATTTATTTTTAATTAAAAAGAAAAGAAAAAAAATAAAATAAAATATGAGTGCTGCTATTTCCACTCACCTGTCCTATTTCCTCACCCACCTAATCTTACAAATTTTAAAGACCAATTTATCCTTTTATAAAATGACTTCTATGGGCTTAAGGGAAAAATATTAAAACCAATTAAAAAACATAAGAAAATGATTATAAAAAAAAAAAAACTAAAAAGATTATTAACAAATATCAAACCCCTTCCCTCACAACACGCATACCCCACCCTTCTCCCTCTTCCTCTACCGCACGGCAGCCATCTCCCCCACTGACAAGAACATAGCTTTAATTGTCAATTCCACTCATTTCCTCAACTTTGCCAGGAATCATATCTTCCGTTACCCAAACCCACCAACTTGGTTCTTCATGGTCAACATTGATGAGAATTTCAGCTGCTTCCAAATCACTTCCTAAAAAACAAACATGTATTTTAAACAAAGCCCAATGCTTTAATGATTATATGGGCAAAATTAAAACAATTAAAATACCTGTGGCCACCTTGAAAGGAAATTGATTTTAGATTCCTGCTTTAGAGCTCTGATTCGCGTCAAGAAGTTGATTGAATCCACAGTAGTTTCTCAGTTGCCCATTCTCTTCTCGCAGAGCCCACAATTCTTCGTTAGTGGTGGACGCGGTGGCCGTAGTGTTGAGGCTTGGGTTTTTGGGGATGAATCTAGGCAGTGGGGTGGGGCTAGGGATTGGGGTCGGGGAAAGGGTGGCTGCTTGGGGCGGATGGGTTTTTGTATTAAAAATTTCTTATTTTTTAATTGAGTTTTATAAATTCTATGAATATTTTATTACACCTAAACATAAAAACAAGCAAAAATATGAAATTAACTCTTAATATTAATCTAAGGGTATTTTAGGAATAATGGTGGGTGGAAAGATAGGATTTTGTTTTTTCAAATTTAGATGGTGGGTGGGAACATAAGGTGAGTGGGAAAATAGGACAGGTGAGTGGAAATAGCAGCACTCTAAAATATTCATTTGACATCTTGCTTTTGGGATGTCAAAAATAACATCTCAACCTCCGGCCTTCATTCCACGTCAGCTTTGACACATCGGTTGGAGTGATGTGATATGTTATTTATAGTCGTTAAATGTTTATGTAACACTTTTAACACATCGGTTGGAGATACTCTTAGAAACACTCCCCACAAAAACTAATAAAATTTATTTGTTGGTGGGTGCCTTAGAAACTCTTTGCCACCGCCTCATTCAAAAAAGCAAAATTCTCATCCAAGGCTCCTATTCAAGCTTTGGCCACTTCCGCAGGTGCCTTGGAAACCGTTTGGCACCCCATCATCCAAAAAGCAAAATCTTCATCTAAGGATCTAATTTTTGACTCTGGACACATTCCATGGATTCCTTCCAATACCTTGGCATCCTTCTTCCAAAAAAGCAAAATTCTCATCCTAGGCTCCTATTCAAGCTTTTGCCACTTCTACGGGTGCCTTGGAAACCGTTTGGCACCCCCTCATTCAAAAAGCAAAATCTTCATATAAGGCCCTAGTTTTTGGCATTGGACGCATTCCATGAATGCCTTGAAATACCTTGGTATCTGTTAATGGCTCATACCATCACTGTGAGCCGAGTCTATTAAAGAACACCACGTGGCCATAGGGGGCTGGGTTACCCTTATACCGACCCGTTTTACTAACATATACAATTAGTGCTGCTAAAATCATTTTCTTTTTATAATTAAGATGATAAATTATTGAACCAGAATTGTTGTCATGTTTGTGTGGTTTGCTTTGTACAACCTTACGGTTCTTCTGCATATGCTTTAATTGTTCTTCTTTTTCTAAGTAACTGTTAAAAGCTCCAAACTTGTAAAAAATATAGTTGGTTGGCACCAGAAACTGGGAAATTCAAAAGCAAGAGAAATTCAAAGTGCTTGATCATTCATTGAATATGAAACTAAAAGCTACAGCAGACAAATTGATGGATCATCAATCCTGATGAAGCTAATTCCAAATCAACCAAAAACAAGGAAAGAAAACAGAAACAGAAACTGAAACTGTGATGGATGGAATTTTGACCCAAAAAAAAAAAAAAAACTGTGATGGATGGAATAGGAAATTAACTAAAATATATATATTTAGAGGCATGGATTTGATTGGACTTTGTCACCCTTTCCAATTCACTGTGATGCTATCTTCTTGCATTTCTTGGAATTTGCTACTTTGCCCATGGGTGGTGGAGGAGGAGGAAGCGCACAGCAGAAAACAGAGGCAGCCATTTCACCGTGGATTTAAAAACCATTGTCTTCAACAACTTCCTCTTTGCTGGGAGAACACTACCCTTCTTGGGTTTGAACCAATAATTGGTTGTAATCACTCCCTCACCTGAATTCTGCTGCATGGCCACCATTTTTCTCCTCTCTTTGCTCTCTCTGTTCTCTCTCTCTACTCTCTGACAAAAGGCCCAAAGTCTCACTTTATAGAAGTTGGGGTTTTAAGTCCACTCCAAATAACCCATATTTATCTAATTCTTTTGGTTCAAAAGGGTGTTACATTTTTCTACCAAAAAATAAAGGGTTTTACATTCAACTATTTGTGCGACACATTAAAACTTTCGATCACCTGTGGAAACTGCTTGGATGTTTCTCTCCTCTCGAGAGTCGGTCCAGGGTTTTCTAAGGCCCGGGGCAAGTGTGCCCATTCAAACAAATTAGACACTAAAATCACAATTTTTATAAAAATTAAACAGTACTCAGATGCATTTGGTAAATTTTTAAGTGAAGCATTGGTCTTTTTAACAAAATATTTTTAACTGAAGCATTGGGCTTTTTTTATTCTTTTTCTTTTTTGTCTTTTGAGATTTCCATAAAGTTGTTTATTAGGAAGCATTTTTTTAATTTTTATAATAAACACAACACAATAACAAAAAACTAATTAACAGATAACAATAAAAGCATCTTTTCTTTAACTTGAGACTTCCAATTGTAAAGAACAAGAATCTTTGTCAATTTTTTGTTGAATCAAATAGTAAAGAAAAAGAAGTTAATAAAGATGTGTATAATGTATTATAAAAAAATTTATACAAAAATGAAGAAATAGTACTGGTCAAATAACAGCAATAAAGTCAGTTTTATTGACGCTAATGAAATCTGGTTGTACGATTCATCATATTGTTAGTGAGATTGTAGCTTAATTCGGATATTTATTTCCTAGTTTATCAGGATTATATTTCTTTCTTTTTTGTACAAATATTGTGTAATTATGATTTTATCTTGTTTCCTAACTTGAGTGAAAGGAGATAAGCTCCCTGCCTTAACCAACGGGGGATATTCCAACTCGGGAGTTCTTTAACAATGGGGAAAAAAAAATCACCATACTAGATTGGGGGTGCGGGTTTGTTTCCATTTCTTAGGCTTTATCTTTTATTTCAAGAAAGAAAAAGGGCTTTGTGTTTATGAGGGCCTAGCAGACCCAAAAGGAGAAGATGGCCTATATCCTACACTGGGGTTTAATCTCGGGTCCGGGTTCAAACCATGTCTATTAGAGTCGGGCGAACCCGAAATCAATGAACAAGTTGTAGCCTGCAACTGATTTGTTAGTCCCAGTGAGAGAGATGAAAATAGCTTGGAAGAACAACAAGAAGCGGCCTTTGGGCATCGTATCAAAGTACCCAAATCTCCCTTTTGAGCAGCAAAACGACCAACGCAACAATCAAGAAGACCCAGCAAACGATCCCAATAAGAATCAAAACCATACAGAGCTCAACCAGGAAGAACACCATGAGCCACTCGACGCTCAGAGCGAGCCATCAGATTCTTCAGACGCTGCAAAACTCTTCCATTCCTTTCAAGCCGAGGGAACTAAGCTGGCTGAGGTAACCATGAGCCACTCGACGCTCAGAGCGAGCCATCAGATTCTTCAGACGCTGCAAAACTCTTCCATTCCTTTCAAGCCGAGGGAACTAAGCTGGCCGAGGTAATAAATACCCTAAATTTGTTGTTTTGATTTTTGATTTTGCTATTATTTTATTGCAGAAAGAAAACGGAATTACCCAAGTTTGTTATCTTTTGATTTGAAGGTAGATTATGGGGTTTTTGAATGTGTTAATTTGTTTTTGATGTGATAATGGGTGGAACCCCGTTGCCCAATTTAGGCTGCCCCAAGAACTATGGTTATTAGAATTGTGGTGAAGTTTTGTAGCTGCCCAGTTGTTGAAGTAAAAATTTATGAAAAAAAAGCTGAGAAATGGAAAGTTATAGCTGCCCCAATTGGTAAAACATGAATTTTTTTAGTTAGTAGCTTCTTACTAGCAGATAATAATAATAATATTGTGGAAGTGGCGTGCCATATTATACTTTTGTCAATAATTTCTTGCTGGAGGAACTCATGCCAATTGCTTCTAAGAAATAGTACTACAGCCAAAAAAGGGGGAAATCTTCTCGTTATGTACGAGTTATTATAATTATGATCATGATGTAAAGTAATGTCTGTGATTCCTGATCTGGATGACAATGGAATCTTTCTCACATCAACCGATTTTTGAAGGGTGGAAAGTACCGTGAAGCATTGGGAAAATGGGAGGCCGCTCTTATGTTGATGCCCGAAAATGCTGTTTTACATGAACAGAAGGCACAAGTTTTGCTTGAAATTGGAGATGCATGGAATGCAGTAAAGGCAGCAACTCGTGCGTTTCAATTCTATCTCCCTTTGGGTTTTGCTTGTGTGTGTGTATTTGCATGTATGTGTGCCTAGTTCTTACTAGGTGCATATGCATGATATTGGCTTCTTTTTTTTCTCAGGCCACCATGATATATTTTGTTTCCAAGTTCATTATCTGGTTCCAAAACTTTGTGATTAGCTTTCTGCACTCTGTGGTCCTCATTCACTATATTACCTTCACACACATTTACTTTTCGAGCTCTCTTTTACGTTTAGTTTGTGCTTATTTTGATTTCTCATGTTCAATTGCGAGTGCTTTGTTGTACTTATATGTGGATAAAAATTGGCAGGAGCCACTGAGTTCAAGCCTTCATGGGATGAGGTACGTCAGTATTGTATTCTCTGACCTGGTTCTCACCTCAATAGGTTTTCATGTGCGAGTTCCAAGTAATGATGGTGCTCTTTCCTTTAGGAAAATTTGAAGAAGATGGACGTTTCATTTATATGCTTGTTAGAATATTTTTTTTCTGGTGATAATCCTTGGTACAATTAGCATTTTTATTAGAGTTAATTATTTCTCACAAACTGGATGTGTTCAGGCGTGGGTTACCCTTGGCAGAGCACAGTTAAACTTTGGGGAGCCTGATAGTGCCATTGAAAGCTTCGACAGTGCATTAGCCATTAAGGTATGGTTTCAAGATATTATAATCTGTAGTTCCCAAAGATTCTTCCACCGTTTTGTGATCGCATTGTGTTTGGGCCACTGGCCTTCAATAGAGTCTGGCATGAAATATGATGTGCTAAGCTACTAAGAACTGCAACGTCTTCGTCGTTAATATAGTTTTTATTCCCTCAAGTAGGATTGAAGTGGATGATTGTTTTTATGTATATTAGAGAGATGAGTTTTTCTTCCACTGTTTTGTGATTGCATTGTGTTGGAGCTCTGACCTCCATTGGAGTCTGGCATTTGCAACATGACGTACTGAGCTAATATTTACACACAGAATGTAAATATATGGTACAAATATCTATATATTTCATTTTGTGTTAAGAATATAAGTTGAATTTAAACTGTATGTACAGCCTGATTCTGAGGAGGCTCGAGATGACAGACATACGGCGATGCAACTGGTGAAAAGGCGAAAACAGCTCCATTCATCAGGCTTAAGCCCGACAAGAAACCGTTATGCAGTTGGTGAGAAGACATGAAAACTCTTGTTGAATTGTGTGTATATAGTAGAGGAAAAGTGGACTTCAGCTTAGTTTTGGTTCATGCGTGAAAGTCCCTGGCAGGACAATCTGATTTCTATATAATGTTGTATCGTATTAAATTAAATATAATTTATTGCTTACTTTTAACAATTGCGAAACATAAAAATATTTAGTTGTTAACAACACAGCTGCTTATGAAAAAAATAAAAATAAAACAACACAGCTCATCAAGTCTAAGTCTACTCAACCCATCGACGTGGCAATTTCTCGTAACACGAACTTCTGTATTGGACGTCTTGGGCAGCTCCTCCGTGAACACCACCGTCTTTGGCGCCATGAAATGAGGCAACCTTTCCCTACAGAACTCCATTATATCCTTCTCACTAGGAACACTGCACTCTTCAAGCACACGAAAGCACAAGGCGTCTCCCCGCCCGGCTTAGCCACCACGGCTGCCTCATTCACCGCCGGGTTCCAGTACAACACCGACTCCACCTCCGCACTGCACACCTTTTCACCTCCGCTATTAATCACATCCTTGGACCGATCCTTGATTTCCAAATACCCATCTGGATGCATCACTCCCACATTCCCTGTATAAAACCAACCATCATTTTTCATGCATCTGGAAGTGCCCTCAGGGTCTTTGAGAAAACCAAGCATCACGCTTCCACCCTTTAGCACAAATTCACCAAGACACAACCCATCTCTTTTCACACTCTCTCCCGATGTGGAATCAACCACATCTACCTCAATCAATACAATTGTTCCTACCCCTTGCCTTGCCTTGATCCTAGCTCTCTCAGAAGCTGGGAACAAGTTCCACTGCATTTTCCACGCGCACGACACGACAGGCCCAGCTGTCTCCGTCAACCCGTACCCATGGCTCACAACGAAGCCGAGTGCCTAGGCTCGGAGGAGCACGGCGGCCGGCGCAGCTGTTAGTTGGATTTGATTTTGAAGGATTTGAAACAATTGGATCAGTTTTTAAAGTGTATTGTGTTTACAGATGAAACGTCGTAATTACAAGATGTTATTTAATTTGGAATGGATAATGAAAAAGATGTATTGGTTCTTGAAGGTGATCATTCTTAAAAATTTAAAAATAACAACAACAAAAAAAGCACAAAAAAATTAAAAATAATGATTGCAACATGAGTTGTGCATAAGAGATTAATGAGAAAAATGAAAAACTCAAATAAAAATTGTACGACTACATCTATTAATCACATTATTAATTACATTTCTTGCAGTGTTGCGAATAATTTGATTGTTTTTAAGCAAGAAAGAGACTAATAAACAAAATTATATATGCTTAAGCCATTAGACTTTCGCGGTGTTGACCATTTTGATCTACAAGATAATGTAGATCAACTTTGTCTCACCCTAGGGTGCAAATGCTGAGGAGATCAAACACCAGCTGATCCTGATACAGATCAACTCAAGTAATGAACTAGATTACGAATGTCTGCAGGGATCCCGAATCTCTGCATTTACCAATTACGCATTTACGTGCATTTAGTTTAATATGAACTATCACAATAATCCAACGGTTAGAAACAAGACACATGAGCTACCTAAGTTTTAGAGTTATTTTGACATCGTTAATGTTTTCTTCTTGCCGTCTTTTCTCCAACTTTTGCTGGTTCGTTTATTTTTCCTCTGGCCATGTCTGCACTGGCAAAAAAGAATAAACACCCATTGCAACGCCCTTTTATTGTAGTCTCCACCTTGCTCGGAAAACTTCACCTTCTACAATTAAAGAGTAGATGAAATATTAAACCAAAAGAAGCTAATGGAGGCGGAGCACACAGATTTGATATTCTTAACACAAAATCTGATGAAATAATGTGGAAAATTGATCTAGAAAGTTGGGGGGCCTAAACCCTAAGGGGACACTACAAGGGAAAAAAAAAAAAATTCTATTGAGGGATCCCTCAAATAATTTTATTTAAGGGACACTTTTTAGGATTCTCTACATTTTTTTTTAACGATCCAAATAATCTATTTTTCAAGTCTACATTCATAGATCATCCTTGCAAATAATTAGACAAATCGGAAACCGTTTCGATATCCAATTGTGTCCTACAAAATCAATGAACACGGTGCTTCAAGAAAGTACTAAAATTTCAATAATTCAATTGAGTGGTCAAATGATATCGGATTCAAGTGATTTTTTATAGAGATGCTCTTTGAATGAGTATCTACAAAATAGATGATTTGGATTAGTGAAATACAATACGGAGTGGGCCTTACAAAGGTGTCCCTCAAATAAGCTTATTTGAGAGATCCCTCAACAGAATATATATATATATATGCTGATAAATTCTTCAACTACATGTAGATTACCTCATTAAAAAAAAGGCTTTTTATCACAAATGGTCCTTGACATTTTTTCGTGACACTAATAGTACTTAACGTTTGAGTTTTTTTTATCACAAATGGTCCATGTCGTTAGAAATTATGTTAAGTATATGATGTGGAAGATAAGTGAAGCCCACATGTCCAATCACAGAACTTCTTGATTCAATTTTAGATGCTGTTGTTCGAATTTGGTGTGAGTTACTTTCTGATTGTTAATGTGTTCTTATTTCTAGTTTTTAGGTTTTTATTTATGTACATAAAGTAAAGCCTATAGTTTTAACGTTGAAACTAAATTCCCTTGCATAATTCTTCAGAGAGAGAACCATGCTGTTGTCGGGGAGCTTTTGGAATCAAAGTCTTGTGTTCAAATGGACATGAGCACACCAAAATCAATGCCAACAGATGTAAATGAGAGAGAGAGAGAGAGAGAGAGAGAGAGAGAGAGAGAGAGAGAGAGGCTAAATGTTTTTTTAATGGATTTTCATTAAAAAAATATTTCTTATTTATTTAATCCACATGTTATGATGTGATTAGACATGTGGGCTCCACTTATCTTACATCACACTTAACATAATTTCTAACGGTAGGGACCATTTGTGATAAAAAGCTCAAACGTTAAGAACTATTAGTGTCACAAAAAAACCTCAAGGACCATTCGTGATAATTTCGTAAACGTCAAGGACCATTTGTGATAAAAAGCCTATAAAAAAAACAAAAAACTACAGGCTGTTTAGACCCACCAAAGTTCTAAGCACACTCAGTAAAACCTTTTTCAACAATTTTATGCCTCAAAAACTCACGCACCTAGTAAAAACAATTTTGAACTAATCCCTGCTCATTTAATTACTTTAATCGCAAGGGATTCACTAGTATAGTGATTTGGAGCAATTGCTCCTCCAGAAAGGGTCCTGGATTCGAATCCTGGCATTCGTGTAATGTATGTGAGTTAAGTATGTCATCACCCCTCTCAGTAGGAAAAGTCCTAAAAAAAAAAACTTTTATCTCTCATTCGTATTTGGCTTATTTACACTAATACCCCCTTGAAATTACGGTCAAATCTTCGGCGGGTTTGTGAGATGGGGGTGGGGGATGGATGGGGTTGAGGATTGGGACGGGTTTGTGAGATGTGGGTGGAGGCTGGCTATTTTTGTGGCTGGTCAAGAGAGGAGGAGGGATTGTGGTTAGGGATGAGAGCAGGGGAGGCTGAGATGGGGGTGGGATGGAGGTTGGGCGATAGAAGAGAAGTAACCCCCTTTTAGGGAGGGGGGGATGGGCGCAGGTGGGAGGATTGGGGGGTTGGGATCTAAATTTTTTTATGTTTTATTTTATTTTTATTTTTAATTATATTTTTATCTATGTGAAGGTGGGCTCTACTTGCCATGTCACCCATCAATTGGTGGATAATGATCCATGTGTATGAAATTACAAAATAATCCATGCCACATCATCATAGTTAACAGACTTTTGGATGAAGTTGACGGCATGAAGCAAAGTAGGTCAGCAAACCATGGTCAAGGGGGGAAAGTGAGCCATGGGAGAGGCAAAGTGAGATTTGACCGTGGTATCAGGGGGCATTGGTGTAAATAAACCTAAAACAACAAACAACCTTATCAAAGCATGTACCACAAGATAAAAACACAAGACATGGAAGATGTAAGAAACTTAACTGGCTATATAAACTTTTTGATAAGTTAAACTTCATAAACTTTCATCGTTTTACAACAGAAGTGTGGAGTGTTACTTTCTGATACCCTTCAAAAATAAGTACTTACAAAACACAAACCACCAGTATGTTCAGCGGTGGCTGTTAAAATGGTCATTTTACCGAACTTCAGTCTCGCTTTCTCAAATTGTGCACTTTAGCAAGGACCAAACTACATATACAGCCTTTAGAATCATGTCTTTTGCTAAGTCAAGTATCCATAAGTCAGCATAATCTAGCAGAGTTTACAACCTACGAAAATATCGCCCCTAAACAACGCAGACAAGCAGAATTCTCAGCCTTGGGCGACATGCCTAGTAAATCAAAATCGTTACTCACAGAACACGTCATTCCTGAAAACTGTCTCATTCTTTTTTACTCATCATATCTTCTTCATGATCTAGAGTCTTGACTGCATATACAAGCAACTCCATTCCCCCTCTACCTTGTCCTGATTCCCTGTCAGCTCGTTTTTCATTCAACTTCCTTGATCCTTCACCGTTCTTTTTCTGTTTCTTTTCATTCTTATCATAAGCCTTTCTTGTCCTGCGTATGACCTGAATTGCTGCACGACATTTTCTGCAAAACCATTTCCCGCTTGGAATGCCAATGCGTGGCGGGTCCATGCAATAGATGTGGTACCCATGATCACAGCCATCACAAAGAACAATTATATCATCGTCTCGATCAGTGAGACAAGCTCTGCACAGACAAGAATAGCAGTACCAACAGGGACCATATGATTTTAACTCCTTAGTTGTCAGACACCTCTCATGGTAGTATTTCTTGGGGCAGTATGAATGACCACATATCTTCAACTTGTCACTTTTTTCTACCTCCATTCCACAAGTTTTGCAGATGTTCAAGTCTTTGCTCTCTTCCAAACGTTGGATTCCATCATTTGTATTAAAATTTGAATTCTCTCCCATCTCATTGACTGTTTCTTCATCTGTAGAAACACTTTCACCTCCAACTCCATCAACTCGAGTCTTGGGCACATTCAACTTCTCACACACAACACAGTTCTCATGGGATGATCGAACACCACTAGCAGTGCAACTCAAACAATACCAACTTTTTAGAGGAATCTCTTTGACAGCAGGCTGAATGCAGGATATATGGTACATGTCCTCACATGAATCACATACTAGACAATCCTTCCCATCTGCCTTGCCTCCACAATGCATGCAAGTGTATACACTGTGCACAGCACAGTCCTCTGTTTGCTCCAGTTTAGTGTGAAAGTCAGATTCGCAGGCGTAGAACTGTTTAAAAGTGACACAAGTTAGTACCCCTTTAAACCAGCTGATCAATTCCTTAAAATAGAATCGCAAGCGTGATAAATGAAATGCATTTAGTTATATATTTTTTTGGCCGGACATTAATTAGATTGATAATGACCCAAACCACCAAAATTGATTTCAGAATTCTCACTGTCAGGTGACTCCATCTCATTATAATAATTAGACAATTCACCATTTTTCAATCTTCAAAATGACATCAAAATTCCAATATGCAGACAGGCTAAATCCGTAGAAGTGACAAGAATGCAAAAGGCAGATATGCATTAGTTGAAAAAAAAAATGAAAGAAACAACTACTTTTAGAGTATTTTTCTTCCAGACTATAGAATGCTAGATATTCACAAAGAGTTTTATGCATTCATTAGTAGAACTTTAATAGAACATTAGAAGTTTTCTGAAGAAAAAAATTCCTGAATTTATATATTTCCAAGGTACCAAATGCACATACAATCACGCATTTCACCAGACGTCTGCAATTCAATTAAACACAGTTCTATGTTAAAACTAGAAAACTCTTGTACCTCATCTTTTCCACCTTCAAATGTATTTCGGACTGAACCTCCCACCTGGGATGACAGATAAGATAATTTGTTGTGAGATCAAGCTTATAACCCTATCCACAGAGTGAACATATCCTAGAACCAATAGATTTCATTAAACTAAATCCTCAGGGACTTGGACCAGACATCGCTTCAACTGAATCATCTAACCTGTTCTTTGTAAGAACTCCTTGACATGTCCGAGAGGCTTTTTGCAAGAGAAATCAAGTTAGTACCAATCCCTTTAAGCTTTCTCCATATCTGGAAAATATTCAGGTTTGGAATATTATAAAATGAGACAAAAAAACAGATCACCTTCAAGGTATTTTACATGACTATAATTATGGCCCCAGTCTAGAATTCCTTGTAATACATATGTCAACTAGCCAATGTCAAACAATGCAATCAGATTAGCCAGGGAACTTGAACCACACATCTATCAGTATCTAAAACAAATAAGGTAGAATATGATAAGACATTTCAGACTTTAAGACTTTAATGATTGAAACAATACCTTCAACTGAAGCCAGTTAATGAGAGCATTCTGACAATAAATATCATAATCAATTCCAATATGATAACCATATGAAGTAGATTTACTTTTCAAGTTTTCCGAAGTTCACAAACATGCTTTGGAATCATTAACGCAATACTTGAAACATTTAAACTTAACATTACATAGTTATCACATCCACACCATGATACTAAGCAAAATCAAGACATCCAATTAATTACTATTAAAAATAGATATCAGGACCACTACACTTAACATAAGACTACCCAACTTGCCTGTTGCATATCATGTGAGAATAGCATAGGCGAATGTTCATAATCTCCCTTTTTCATCCTTGAGTTTATGAGATTAAGGTCAAAAATGCTGTCAGCCTTGATTCCTTGAAAATTTTCCAACAGCAGTTTGCATAATGAAGCAAAATTTTCTGAAACTAAAACATTAAAAAAAGCACGCTGACACATTGCAGTAACTGTAGGATAGTTTGTTTTATTTGAAGATCCATTCAATATAACACCAGCATGCCCATTGGCTGCACTATGAGGTCCATTCAAGATAGACCGTGTTGGAAAAAAACATTGATGCCTATCTGCATCATGATCACCAGATTCCTGCAAAACAACCACAAAATGAAAATGATAACAGAAAATTTAAAAATCAAATTGAACCAATAAATACAAAGGAATGGCTATAAGCCTGTAAATCAACTATCATCAGCAGAACACTTTGGCTATAAGCCAATAAATACAAACCTTAACTCTTGTTGTATGATCAATGTTTCGAAAATGTACAATTGCTTCTCGGATGCACACTTGTACACCACCTTCATCATCACCTAATGACTGATACATGCTATCCAGTACAGCATTTCTCCAGTGCCTATCTGAGCAAGCATCTGAACTATTCGTTTGAAGATGGACTTGCTCACAAGAGTTATTCTGTATAGCTGTGCCCACAGGTTCCTTTAGACGCTGCAAAAAATCAAACATAGATTGATAAAAACAAGGACCAAAAAGTACACTGGATAGAAAAATTTGAAGATTGAAGGGATGGAACCCGCAAATTATCTATATCTCTTTCTCAATAACAATGTAGATTACAATACATTTGTAGCTCATCATAGCCAAATTAGCCACATTTAAAGTACCAATATCTGAACAACTAAACCGGAGCTCATCATCATTTTGATAAGCAGTATCAACTACTGTAGTTATTGGTTCAACAGAAATTCCATCAATGGAGCTTATAGCATTCAATCATTCATTTTCTAATATATTAATTCATATGTAATAGATGGTTCTGGTACTTGTTGAGCCAATAAGGATCAGGAAGGAATAATCATACAAACAAGGTTTTTTTTTTGTCAGGGCAAAATGCTCATAATTGTTCTAGTTTCTAATCACAACTTTGAAAGCTTCAGGTCAAATAAACCCCTTAACAAGGCACAAAATTTTAATTTGCAACCAATCAATTCCCTTTCAAAATTATCCCTGTAAAATAAACCTCCTTCATATTCCTCCTGTCGTTCTAACAAATCCCCCTAAATAGCCTAATGAGTTCTCAAATGCACTAATGAGAAGAGTACTGATGGTTACGTTTATTTGTTTATATTGCCAACCAAATTTTCATTGTTCTGAGTTATAAACGAAATTTTAAATTCACTATGGATCCAAAATTCATGAGCCTTGTTATTACTGGTATCATTTATAAGCTGATTCTTCCGTTTATATTAAAAACAGCTTACCATTGCTCAGGTGTAATTCCGTTAAAATTCAACTCGAAACAGTGGGACATCAGCCAACATACTAGAATATTGCAGTCCTGCTTTCCAAATTGGCTAATTAAATAAAAAATATGGTTTTTGTCAACACAAATTTTGGCAGAGAGGAAGAGAGCTAGAGTAAGCACCTGGTCTGCCAATTGACTCGAAGATTCCACATCAGCTCCCCCATATTCTTGTGACCTGCTATCCCAACTTGACCCTGCACGCCTCCGCCTCTTGTAAGTCCGAACAACCTCACTGGCATCTGAGCGGCCTTTGGCAAAGTTCTTACACACCCTAAATTCAAATCCATTGGCTTCACTCTTCAAGCATTGAGCTTTGTCAGTGCATTCCGTACTACCATCATTGGCTTCACTCTTCCAGGATTGAACTTTCTCAGTGCACTCCGTACTACCACCATTGGCTTCACTCTTCCGGGATTGAACTTTCTCAGTGCACTCCGTACTACCACCATTGGCTTCACTCGTCAAGGATTGAACTTTCTCAGTGCACTCCGTACTACCACCATTGCTTTTTCCTCCTTCAAGTTCCATTACAAAACAGAACCCTAAATTTCTCAAACTTCACAGTTTGAAAAACTAGGGTTTCACAGCAGCCACCTAGATTCCAACATCTTTAGCACTTAGAAAATTTCAGAAAACCAACAAAATAAACCAGGAAACATTCAGAGCCAAAGCCGTCATAGTAAAATCCCCTACTGTTGGGTAGCCGAGAAAATATGAAACTCCAAAGTCTTAGGCTTTCAGTTGCTTTGGGTATCTTCGGGAAATGTAAAATTCGGCTAAGCTAAACCCAAGACCAAATCTTTTGACACCTTTTTGAGACGTAATATGATGCCTAGGTCGAACACACTGAGAACTTTAAAATTACGACTTGGAATTATTTTCTGTTCATGCATTTTCTCGGCAACCAAATAGATGACAAAATAAACAAAATTTAAACATAACTTAAAGATTAAAAGAAAGCATGAGAGAGAGAGAGAGAGAGAGAGAGAGAGAACAGAGCTGACCTGATAGAACAATTTGGGCTCCAAAAGAGAATCGAAACCCTAGAATCTGAGGAGCGGGGGCTGTTTGTTGTGACTTGTGAGAGACCTGGTTCAGTAGAATAAGAGACTACACTCTTATCTCAGAATTTCTAAACTTTGACAGACGGAGAAGGAACTAACTGCGACACGGGCGGTTTTCTAATTAAATTAATTATTTGTTATAATAATAATAATAAATAATCAGTATACGACGTTGGTTGGTCATCACAGCGACTTGTCGTTTCCTATATCTGAGTATTAATTCATGTCAATAGTCACATCGATGTAAGCTCCGTTAATACAAGATCTAAAATTGGAGAAATTATACAACCAGTTGGCATTGTTGATTGGTACTACGATCCAATAAAATTCGGACATGTGTACAACTTATACACTTCAACAAGATCGTCGTTAGCATTAACGTTAACCAAACAGACAGGTTATCTGACCGGAAAAAAAAAAAAAAAACCCAGAGAGAGAGATTAATTACCAACCTTAAGACTCTGTGATGGCCTTGCCAAAATCTTGAAGTCATCCGACGGTGGCTTTAGATCATAATTGCTTCAGTACTTCAGTCTTAGATCGACAAATTTGTGTGCAATTTTATTAATTGACTTTGGGTCATAACCCCAAATAAATAAGCTTCAGGCACTGATTCATGGCCAGTGAGAGGCACAAGGGGTTGGTTGGGTACCTCACCACCAACAAGCCGTCAATTTTCATGGGAAATATGCAATCGCAAGATTTAATTGTAGTCAACACCACTGTTGTTTTTTAATTTGTCAGCCACCGCTCATGGGAGAATATGGAAAAAAAATAAAAACGATAAGGAATAGGGCAAGTGACTTGATAAACTCCCAAGTCTGCGATGGTTATTTTTTTCTGTTTTTGGCGGTGAGTTTGCGATGGGCAACGAGGAGTTTGGGCATCGGTTAAAGCCACCATAGAGACGTCGCCACTCTCAGGTGGCGCAGCCCCAGAGAAAGTAGTGTCGAGTATTTCTGGTTTGCAACAATGGTGGTTAACAGCAGTGCATTAAGTTGGTTGCTGATGTGTATAAAGTTGCACACAAGTCCGAATTTTATTGGACCGTAGGATCATTAAGCAATGTCAGCTGGTACTACAATATTATTGTATAATTTCTCTTAAAATTGCACTTCATTCCACCAAATCCGTCCCCATAACTCTATTTCTCATATCTGAAAATGAATTCTGAAGCTAGAATTTTCATCAGTTTTATTTCTAATGGGTTGGGTGTGGAGGATAAAAATTGAATATATGAACGAGTTTGGAGATATTTTCGGGTATGGTGTTCAATATGTTGTGCTCATAATCCTTTTTCGGTTCATATATATATATATATATATTTTTGGCCAAGAAGAATTCCGAATTGAGTATTGCGTGTATTAAAGCAGGGATGGAAATAGCATACCGACCCACCCCCATTGCCCCATTGTTAATCATTATTGTGTCAAATTGAGAGTCATTTTCATCTATCAAGTTTAAACATGGTAGCTAAATTGTCACCTTTTTTATGTTTAAGCTATTATAGACTAATACACACATTCCTCGAAAGAGTCAATAGCTGTCAAAGCCATATCAGCACCACCGGAGCTTTGTTCGATTCCTCACTTTCACTTGAGTAGGAAAAGCGAGCAGAGGAGCTGAAGTGCTGTGTATCAGTTTTGCGATCAGATGAAGTGCATATCGTGCCAGGATCTCTACGAAGAAGATGCCGCCGGCACGTGCAAGGAGTGCTACGAGGAGGCCAACGAGACCGAAGAGGAGCTGAAGCGCGAGATCGACGAACTCAAGGCCAAGGTCGCCTTCCTCAAGTTCTGGTCCCCAACTCCCAGCGCTAGGTCTCACCCCGCTTCCTTCTCCGACGTCGTTTTGATTGCCTCCGAGGATGCCTCCGACGGGCCCCCTGTACCCGTTCCGGCCCATAAGGCCGTTTTGGTCAGTACCCATTTCCCCAAGTTGATTGATTGGCCACGTTTTGTTGTAAATTCTTGGTGTGTTTGTGGGTTTTGTTCCTTTTAGTTTGCGCACCTTGTGTTTGGTTTATTGTCTGAATCAAATGTGGCATGTTTACATAGAGCTGGAAAATGGTTAGCTTGAGAAGAGAATGATATATGGCTCTTTTGGCAGGGTATTGTCTTAATATGATTGTCAACTTGTGTGTCTTCTGTGTGTGATTTGTTAGAAATGTACATTCAAGTTCCTGCCTTTTACTATTTTGTTTCTCCTGAGAAATTTTTTTCTTTTCAGTAGTTCAAGTATTTTGAATCTTTGATCAATTTTGGGTTTTTCATGAATGCGTAAATTTGGGTTTGACTATTTTCATTAGGTATTAGGCAAAACTTGATTGATTATATATACTGTGCTATGAATCTATGCGCATTGGTCTTCGTTTTGTGTTTGTTGTTGTTATTGTTCATGTTGAAAGACTTTCAATTTGGATTAGATCACGTGTTCCTTGGAAATATATATGTCCCTTTTTGGTTCATCCCTGAATTTCTTTAAACATTTTGACACTTATCCAGGTGAGCCGTTCTCCTGTGTTCAGAGCCATGCTTCAGAATGAGATGGAAGAAAGCCTGAGTGGCACCATTAAGATTGGCGATGTGTCCTACGATGCCCTTCGCGCCTTTGTCAACTACCTGTACACAGCTGAGGTATGCCTTGATGAGGACATGGCCTGCGACCTGCTAATACTGGCTGAAAAATACCAGGTGCAGCATCTCAAGGACTATTGTGAAAAGTTCTTGGTGTCCAAGCTGAACTGGGACAATTCAGTTATGAACTACACCTTTGCGCACCAGCACAATGCCAAGCATATCATCGATGCAGCCTTGACATTGATCACAGACAACATGGACAAGCTTACTACCCGGGAGGAGTACGTGGAGCTAGTGGAGAAAGATCCACGACTCGTAGTCGAAATATATGAAGCTTATCTCTCCAAACAGGTCAATACTGCTGCCCAGAAAGATTCTTCCCTGAAGACATAGTCTAGTGAGGGATTTCCTGTTACCCTGACCTGAGCTTTCGATCAGTGTACGTTTTCTCTGTATATTTAGTATAGATGAACTAAAAAATATACAAATGTCAGGTGGTAAATTTTGTGGTAGCACATGGAACATAAATTGGATGCATGTAGTATTTGTTTTGAAATGAGCATTTTGGAGCCTTTCTTATTCTTACCGGTGGCATAATTGGAGCTAGCTTTTGTTACTCTGGACTGTATCTGGTGGCATAATTTGTCATCAAGTTAATGATCTGTGTGCAGATAGGCACTATTCTATGTGAAAGTTGTTCAACAGCTAATGTAATGCAGTGCTGGAAAGGCCATCATGCCCTGTGTGTGCGCATTTCGGAACTTGCTGGAAAGGGTAATGAAAACAAGAATTTCAATATCATGGCATGTGTGTTAAACTGTGCACATTTGACCATCGATCCTATTGTGTGCATTTGATGTACTTCAAGAAAGTTTTGCATTTGACCATCCTATTGTTTGCAGTCCTTTAAAAAAAAATTATTATCGACAAAAAGAGAACTTCAACTTGGGATAAACTACAAGTTCATGTACACTGGTTAAAATTCTAGCAAACTAAAAATAAAAATATGAAATGTTATTGCAAATAATTTTTTTACAATTTTTTAAAAGTGTCGTTTTAATCTTTAAATTTTAAAATCAATCAATATTATCTTTATTATTATTATTTATTTATATACAAATGATATTGAAGCGTAGTGGCGGGACCCTTCCAAAGGAAAAGAAAAGTGAAAGAGCCCAATGAAGCTAGCTAGCTACTAACATATAAGGCAGGGCAGGCAGCACAATGATCATTGCATGAAAATTGAAATTACATTTGCTTTAAATTTCTTCTCTTGTTGATTTTATCTTTGAGTACCCCAACATGAGGAGCTGCATGTCTTGCCAGGCCATGAACTCCAAATTTCAGGACCTCGAGGCCAAGGTCGAGCAGTGCAAAGAGGGCCTCAGCGCCAAGCTCGCTTTTCTCACGATGCCCCAGCCGGCTTCCTTTTCCGACGTCGTTCTGTTTGCCGACGACGACGACGAGTACCCCGTACCCGTTCCGGCCCATAAGGCCATTTTGGTCAGTACCCATTTCGCTAACTTGCTGCTACTTTACTTGATCACTTAATTTTTGTTCAAACTGTAACCTGGCCCGCCCCTCTGTTGTTGCCCACCAGCGGTTCGATCATTTGCTCCAAAGAAACTCCAGGCACAGTTGGGCAAAACTTAACTAAATTTGACTTGAAATGGCTAAAGGGGTTTTTTATGTTAATCTTCAATATTTAATTATTTTTTGAATTTAAAAAGGATTTGGCTATACAGAAATTGTAGTTTTGGAATAATTTGGCCAGAGTCATTTTCTCTCTCTCATGGCTAGCTACTAGCTGTGGCTAGTATTGGAATAATTTGGCCAGAGTCATTTTCTCTCTCTCATGGCTAGCTACTAGCTGTGGCTAGTATTGGAATAATTTGGCCAGAGTTATTCTAGCTGGTTTTTGTTCAATGAACTCTTTGAATTCCTCTTAAATATTATGTATTTTGGCGTTCACTGGATCAGGCGAACCGTTCTCCAGTGTTGAGAGCCATGCTTGATAATGAGATGAAAGAAAGCCTGAGTGGCACCATCAAGATTGGCGATGTCTCCTACGACGCCCTTCGCGCCTTCGTCAACTACCTCTACACAGCTGAGGTATGCCTCGACCAGAAATTGGCCTGTGAGCTCCTTGTAATGTCTGAAAAATACCAGGTGCAGCATCTCAAAGACTTCTGCCAGAAGTTCTTGGTGTCCAACCTCAACTTGGACAATTCACTTTCGACCTACACCTTTGCGCACCAGCATAACTTTAAGCCGATCATCGATGCAGCCTTGACGCTGATCACAGCCAGCATGGACAAGCTTGCTTCCCTAGATGAGTACACGGAGCTGAAGGAGAGAGATCCGGGACTCTTATTAGAAATCTATGAAGCTTATTTTTCCAAACGGGCTAATTAAGCAGCATTTCGTAACTATGAGAATGAATTCTGACTGTTTCTTGTCGCGACTGCATATGATGTGTGATTAACGTGTGGGTTTGACGATCATTTCAATTTGTTTTCAATTTTCATTTTTAAAAACTGAAAAATAAGAAACTTGTTTGGTAATTTTTTTAGTTTTACAGAAATAGTAAATTTCACTTTATTACACTTAATATTACCAATTTTCAGCCTTTTATAACCAAATGTTGTTTCATCTCACTTTCATACCTAAAGTTTAGTCTCCGCATCATTTCATACATTTGTTAGTGTTTTTGTTACTTCCCGTCAGGTTGGGTCCTTGTCGGTTCTCCAACTCCAACAGGAGAAGATTTCTGGAGAAAAATCGGGGGTAGGTATGGAGATCCTTGAATTTTAAAATTCTTTTATTGAGGACGGGCTAGAGATGGTATTGTTATCTTCATTCTCGAATCTGACTCGATAAGCAATATATTTATTTTTATTAAATATGTAATATAAGGGGTGTGAATGGAATAAATCAAACGTGTGAAGTCTGACTGTAATTATGCCAAACCTCAGGGGGTCTAAGAGAAATTCTTACTTAAAAGGGAAATTTGCATAAATACCACTTGAACTTTCAGGCATGTGCGTCATTACCACTTGAACTTTTAATTTTATTTTTAACCACCTAAACTTTGTAAAGTGTTGCAATCCACCATCTATGTCTAACTCCGTTAAAATTTTCATTAAGTTTAAGGGTATTTTTATCAATTAACTATAACAAAGAATAATTATATAAAAAAAAAACAGATTTTAGTATTTTTATCAATTAACTATAACAAAGAATAATTATATATAAAAAAAACAGATTTTAAAAAAAAGTTAACCTAATTACAGCGCCTTCACCCTACCCCTACTCCTACTTTTCCAACTTTTCCAACTTTTCCAGCATCAATTCGCTCCACTACAAAAAAACCTACCTTCCCAAAACCCACCCTCTGCACACACACCATACTCTATATTCATATTTGTCTATTGGCATATCTTGTGTGGGTTGTTGAAATTGAGTAGCAGACTGATGACTGAAGTAACTGATAAGGACAATAACTTCAGATACGCTCGGAGCCACCAAATTACGATAAGCTTTGACAATTACGTATTTATACTTTTTAGATTGTCACTAATTATTTGGTAAGTGTGTGGTGATTGATACGTTTGAGTTTTTAACATTTTATGGTCAATAGTGGTTCTAAATTTATGCGTTTTTATGAATTTCTTGATTGTTTAACTTTACTATAACTTTAAATTTTTTTATTGATGTTTAATCTTGTAGTTTGCTTTGTCTATTATGATATTTTGCTTAACAATTAGATTTGCATCAAGTGTCTCTGGGGCTATGCCGAATATGTCAAATTTTCACGTTTATATTTTATGCTGTCAAGAGGCCAACCAAGTGAATTTATTTGTAGGTAAAAAGACCAAGTGCATCAAGAGGCCAACCAAGCACTATTAGTGAACAAACAATTCAACCAAATTTAGCAAATAAATCAACATACCAACCAAGCTCTAGCTTGCCAATGGAATCACAACCCGTTTCTTCTGTGACAACCAACACAACAATGAAATTTAGGCTCAAGTCTCCTGCTAAGAAGACAAAGATTTAGAGATCATAGAGGACTTAATTGCTTGGTTATATTTTTGTTTTCTAATTAATTTGGAGTTTATTATAGGCATGTCCTGTATAAGGACTGCACTTGTGTTTTGGTACTTGAATTTAGGCCTAGAACTTGTTTGTCAATTGCAGATGTTTAGTACCTTTTTGGGATATTTATATATACTAGGAAGGAACGCAATTGATTCCTTCCCAAAACCCATGATGAAATTACAAAATTTAAATTATAGCTTTGATGTTAAATTTTTTGAATTTGTTGGATTGAGGGTGAGAGAGAGTAATTGTAGTCTGAATTTTTTTTTCGATATGCAAACTTCCATTGAAATGAAGGACAAGCCTTTGGACAAATAGTGCAAGCCATGAAATGAATGCAGGAAGGCAAAAAAATCAATGGACCATTGCAATCTGATATGATATTTGGTGGAATAAAGACGATGGAGTAGGGAGAAGAGAAAGAGATCTGAAGGTTAGCTTTATTTTTTTGTATTTTTAATTCTGTTTTTTTAAATATAATTATTCTTTGTTATAGTTAATTGACAAAAATATCCTTAACTTAATGGAAATTTGAACGGAGTTAGACATAGGTGGTGGATTGCAACACTTTACAAAGTTCAGGTGGTTAAAAATTAAAATTAAAAGTTCAGGTGGTAATGACGCACATGCCTGAAAGTTCATGTGGTATTTGTGCAAATTTCCCTACTTAAAATATATATTTGATAGAATTTAAATAGACTAAAAATAAATCATAAAATTTTATCGCAATTCTTCAATTTTCAAATCAATATTGTCTTAATTTTTATGCTCGAAGATGAATCAATATCATCCTTGATTTTTACATAGAGGTTTTCTATTTAAACTCCACACTTCTCTTTGTTCACCTCAACTTCTAATTTAAATTTTCACAATTTCTAAGAAAACCCCACTATCTTCCCAAACCCAGCTGAAAAAATAAAAAATAAAAGAGTTTTTCTATTTAAACCCCACACTTTTCTTTCTTCACTCCAATACTTAAATCAATATTTTCACAAGGCTGTTTTTATCATGTGATTAGATCATATGGTAAATTGTAGTTTGTTTGGTTTCGTTTTCTAATGACAGTGAAATCCAATGACCACAACATCTTATTTTATTTTTTACCCAACGGAAGGTACAGTAATCATCTACTGTTTACTTTTGAGCATATAAGAAGTCAAGTAAATATAAATTTTTAAATAAAATATTAAAATAATCAAGCAATCAATAAGCCTTTCCATCAGCCAAGCAATCAACAAAGGGAGGAGAATGAGATCATTACAGCCAAGTAATCAACAAGCCTTTTCATCAGCTCTCACGCAGCTTTTAAAGAGGTAGGCTCCTCAACATTCTACATCTTTAAAAGAGAAGGGTAATCTGACAATATGATGTATAAAAGTTTGTATTTTTCTCAAACTGAATATGAAGAGTAGTGGGGTGTGTGTATAGATGTACTAGGGTTAAGTATTAAGTTGGATGAATCTTTTTATCTTTTTACACAATAATAAAACTTACAGCTTAGTAATTTAAGTATTGGGGTGAATAAAGAGAATAGCGGGATTTAAATAGAAAATCTATTTACATATATCTCACACAAAAGGCTAGGTATAGATAGAAATCAGTGTGGGGGGCCCTTCTAAAGCAAAGTGGCGAACTCCTTACAGAGGAAGGAGTCCAATAATTAATAATGACAAAAAAAAAAAAAAAAAAGTGAAAACCCAATGAAGCTACTAATAAGGCAGAGCAGCAAAATGATCAATGGATAAAACTACTATTTTGGCAAACTACGCCCCCACATATATGTCATCAAAAAGAGAAAAAGTCTTCAAATTGGTATAAACTAGAAGTTCATGTACATTGGTTAAAATTCAAGTACCAATTAATAGTGAAAAAATTCTTCCACAAATGGAGCCTCACCGTATTCCTCTTCCAATATTACTTAGTTTCTTTTTCATGATGTTCAACAAGTTGTTTAAAATATAGATATAATTTTTTTTGGGTCAAACTACTTAGGAATGGGAAGGGGTTTTCTCACACATGGTGTCAATGTGCCATGAGCGTTCAAACCTAATATCATTAATCTAAAAGTTAAAGTCCTTTTTCGCTCGACTAGTCCCTTTGACAAATATAAATATAAATATAATTTAAACAAACTAAAAATAAGAAAGGAAATGATACTGCAAATAATCCTTTTAAACTTTTTAAAAATGTCATTTTAATCTTTAAATTTTTATATCAATCAATATTGTCTTTATTATTATTATTATTATTATTATCTTTTAATTTTAATGTGGAAGATAATGAATCAACATCGTCTTAGATAGAAAGCAGAGTGGCGGGACCATTCCAAAGCAAAGTGGCCGACTCCTTGCAGAGGAAGGAGTTAACCAAAGAAAAAGAAAAGTGAAAGAGTCCAATGAGCTAGCTGGCTACTTATATAAGGCAGGGCCAGGCAGGTAGCACAATGATCAATCGATGAAATTACATTTGCTTTAAAATTCTCCTCTTGTTTTAATTTTTTATTTTTGTCAGCATAATATTTCTTCTCTTGTTGTTATTTATCTTTGAGTACCCCAACCCAACATGAAGAGGTGCATGTCTTGCGAGGGCAGATATGATGTCGGCACCTGCTGCAAGCAGTGCCTCGAGGCCAAGGTCGCTTTTCTCACGATGTCCCAGCCGGCTTTCTTTTCCGACGTCATTCTGTTTGCCTCCTCCGATGAGAACCCTGTACCCATTCCGGCCCATAAGGCCGTCTTGGTCAGTACCCATTTCGCTAACTTGCTGCTACTTTACTTCGTCACTGTTGTTGTTTTATGTATGTTCAAACATTTCGGTGGCTTTACTTTAATTTATTTTTTACCATAATGATATTCTAAATTACTATAATATTCAGAGAAAGATCGAACTTGAGTGTAAAGGGCAGGATCTCGTCTGCAACTTTACTTTTATTCCTCCTTATATAAAAAGAAAATTTTGAAACGTAAAAACCTTGTTTTTTGTATTAATTTTTAAG
>NW_018922239.1:39847-92347 GCF_002207925.1 Prunus avium | reverse complement strand
TTTCCAGTATTTTCAATGAGTTATAAATATATACATATATATTGTGGCCAAATTTGACTTGAAATGGCTAAAGGGTTATGGCTGCTCCTCCAAAAATCCTTGTCTTTTTTTTAATCTTCAATATTTTAATTATCCTTTAATTTAAAAATAGTTTGGCCATGCAGATATTGTACTATTAGAATAATTTGGGTAGAGTCATTTTCTCTCTCCTAGCTAGCTATTAGTAGTGGTCTAGTACTATTCACAAAATTAGTAAGTTCCTCGGATGATATATATTATTATTCTAGCTGATTTTTGTTCAATTAATGTGCTGTTTGAATTCCTCTTAAATATATATCATGTATATCAATAATGCTATTTGTACCATCTTTCGACGAATCAGGTGAGCCGTTCTCCAGTGTTCAAAGCCATGCTTGAGAATGAGATGGAAGAAAGCCAGAGCGGCACCATTAAGATCGGCGATGTGACCTACGACGCCCTTTGTGCCTTTGTCAACTACCTGTACACAGCTGAGGTATCCCTTGACCAGCAATTGGCCTCTGATCTGCTTGTAATGGCTGAAAAATACCAGGTGCAGCATCTCAAAGACTACTGCCAGAAATTCTTGGTGTCCAACCTCAACTGGGACAATATACTCCCAACCTACACCTTTGCGCACCAGCATAACGCTAAGCCGATCATCGACGCTGCCTTGAGGGTGATCACAGCCAACATGGACAAGCTCACTGCCCTGGAGGAGTACGCGGAGCTGAAGGAGAGACATCCAGGACTTGTATTGGAAATCTATGAAGCTCATTTCAGTCGTGCAGCAGCAGTCCGTGATCACTCTTCATTTTCCTGTGTACGCAGGGCTTCTTCTAGGTCTCGTCGTTTCACTATTGCGCGAGGAGAAATTGGAAACCAACCCCAAGTTTCAACAACTTCTTCAACGGGCTTCATTGCGCCATAGGTTTTTTAAAGAGGGAAATACTGTATAAAAATTATGTGTTTGTTTAAGGATTTCTTTTGCTTTTTATTGTGTACTTTGGTTAAGTGAGTTTGTCTATTGAGCGTTTCAAGACCATGGTGTAAACACTTCCCCCGCCAATGGAGTCATACTATATACAGTGGAATAGTCCATTTGGCCTCAGAATTAATGTTCGAAACCCCTAAGCATGAGAGTGCGTGACTAAACTCTCATGCCCATTGTTACCTTTGACAAACAAAAAAAACACTTCCGCTCTGGGCCTCAACATTCCATCCATTTCGAGCACGATGGTTGATATTACACCTGTACGTGCCCAACACAAACAGAACAACAAGAAATCTATCCATGTACTCTCTTGACCAAAAAAAAGAAATCTATCCATGTACTCTACATCACATGAAGTTCACACGCCTACCAAACTAGTGGAGTCGAAATCTATATGAAGCTTATCTCTCCAAACAGGTCAATACAGTACTGCTGCCCAGAAAGATTCTTTCTTGAATTGGAATATCACTTTTGTCTATCCCGACAAATAAGAATGAATGAACATCACTGGATCTTTTTTGGGACGGATCCAATCAGAGGCTAACCTGGGCTATATAGCCTTTTTTTTTAAAAAATAGAAATTCTAGGATTGCATTCATAATTCAGCCAAAAAAGTCATTAACCACAAGGGGCCAAAACAAACTAGCCACAAATGGCGATTACAATAACGGAGCGGTCGAATATCAAAATTAAGACAATCTGGTGCGCCTCCACTAACGATCACGCAGGATCAAATAAACTCTAGCATAAGCATCTCAACTAAGATTGCAAACTCATAATAATCAAAAATAAATAAAGCTTGAAAAAACCAAGCCATAACAAT
Organism: Prunus avium; assembly: GCF_002207925.1. Next base: position 90,512 of record NW_018922239.1, on the reverse strand, counting down.
ACAAATAAAATTCTTACAAAAGAAAGATAAAAAGCTCTCACAAAGGAGATGTGAAAGACTCTCACAAAAGGAGAGGTGAAACCTACACAGAGAACCAATAGAGTCTCTGTAACTTATTCCGAACATAAAGAAACCGCAAAAGGATGGTGGTAGAGATCCGATGCCGTAACACAGATGGAGATCCGACGTCGAAACGCAGGTGGAGATCCGACGTCGAAACGCAAGTGGAATCCAACTCTTTGCCTATGATGGTTGGAGGCTTTTATTATTTTTCAGCCCAAAGTCACATGTCACCCACCTACAGCCTACCCCACTTCACTCATCAACCCCTCAACATGTTCAATTTTCTATGTCATATTTTATTTGTGAGATGTTAGCAAAAAAAATTATTTTATTGGTGGAATCTTACAATTTCCTTTCCTCAATTTGTTGTTACTGAAATTTAGGGCATTTATTTTTTAAGTTCATGAAGTATAAATTAGAAATTTTCAATTCAGCGATATGAATTATCAAAATTAGAAATTTACTTTTATTATATTTTGTACGTAAATAATTCCATTTTGAAAGTCTGGTCCATCCCTGATCTTTTCATCAAACTATAGAAAGCAGAGTGGGCGGGCCCCTTCCAAAAGCAAAGTGGCGGACTCCAAGGATTCCAATAATTAATAGTATACCAAAGAAAAATAAAAGTGTTGGAAGAAAATAGTGAAAGAGTCCAATGAAGCTAGCTAGTAGCTACTAATATAGAAGAGGAAAAAGGCAGGGCAGCACGATGATGAATGCGTGAAATTACATTTGCTTCGAATTTCTTCTCTTCAACATGAGGTGCAAATCTTGCGAGAGCAGGTTCCAAGATTATTACGCCGATACCTGCAAGCAGTGCCACGAGCACAACAAGGCCAAGGTCGCTTTTCTCGGGGCCACCCAGCCGGCTTCATTCTCCGACGTCGTTCTGTTTGCCTCCGACGACGAGGCCGCTGGTCCCATCCCGGCCCATAAGGCCGTTTTGGTCAGTACCCATTCCGCCAACTTGCTACTTTACTTCATCACTGTTTTTTTCTCTCAACAATTTGGTGACTTTATTTGTATATTTTAGTTTTTTTTATGAATTGGTTGATTTCTTTGGAGAACTATGTAACAACCTGAATTAGTAAATGTAAAGAGAGATGTGATTTATTTGTAGGTCGATGAATAGTAAATTTGATTGACTTGAAATGGGCAATGCGTTATTATAATTTCTTTGGAAAAAGTTGTTTGATTGATTATATACAGTTATATACAACATGTGTTTTTCAGGTGAGCCGTTCTCCGGTGTTTAGAGCCATGTTTGAGAATGAGATGGAAGAAAGCCTGAGCGGCATCATCAAGATTGGCGAAGTGTCCTACCTCACCCTTGGTGCCTTTGTCAACTACCTCTACACTGCTGAGGTACGCCTTGACCAGCAATTCGCCTGTGACCTCTTTGTAATGGCTGAAAAATACCAGGTGCAGCATCTCAAAGACTACTGCCAGAATTTCTTGGTGGCCAACCTCAACTGGGACAATTCACTTTCGACCTACACCTTAGCGCACCGGCATAATGTCAAGCAGATCATCGACGCGGCCTTAACAGTGATCACAGACAACATGGACAAGCTTACTTCCCGGAAGGAGTACGCCAAGCTCAAGGAGAAAGATCCGCAACTCGTGTTCCAAATCTATGAAGTTTTTCTCTCCAGACATTCTTCATTTTCCTGTGTGCGCACGGTTTCTTCCGATGACTGTCACTACTGGTGATATGAAACCGAGCCCCAATTTTCAACAACTTCGGCCTTCACTGTGCTGTAGGTTTTACTTGTTCATGAATAATCAATTTGGTTTTACTGTAGAGCATTTCCAGACTCCGGCAACGATAGCCAAGTTTGACTTAAAATGCCTAATGAGTTACTGTAATTACTAGGCACTTGTAAATGCTCCTCCAACAATGCCTGTCAATTTTTTTTGGTTAATCTTCAATATTCAATTATCCTTTAAATTAACAAATAAACAGATTGGGACATACAGAAATTGTGTTATTGGCTAAAAGTATGCTCGAGGAGTAGTTTTTGGGAGAATTTTAGCTAAAAATGACTTGGGAGTAGTTAGAGCATTAGGCAATACTTTCTCCCATCTCTTTGATTCAAGTGTTTTCTCCCTTAGCTAGGCATATTATTTTCTTTAAATATGTCAAGATTTAGTGGCGCTCCTATTTGTATATGGAACATATCTCCCTTTTAGATATGGGCTTTTTGTTTCTGGAGGCTTGGGGTTATCTTCTGGAGGAGAAGCTAATGTCTATTGTCAGAGTTTGGGTGCTGTGACCTGGTGGAGAAATGATGGTGTTGTGATGCTTGTATGAGTGTCTGGAGGAAGATAGTGGATATGCTCTTTCTCTTACTGATACTGTCCTCTTTTCCAAATACTGGCAAAAGTAGAGTTGTTTGCCGATTGCTGGTTTTGATTTGGCACTAATTTACACGAGAATTATGCTCTGTTTGTTTATGTAGTTGGCTTCTAGTGAGCTAAGTTTAATGTCTTTTATGTTGGCTCATTGCTTCAAGCCTTGTGCTTGTAATGTAAATTTGAATTGGCTCATTGCTTCAAGAGGGCATTGATGTTTCAATTCTCTGTAATTGTCAATGTTATTCAATAAAAAGTAAAAAAATTTAATAGTAATAGGAGTTTTATGGATTATCATCCATTATTTTATGCAATTCAATTGGCATCATTGTCTACCATCCGTTTCATTAAGATTAAGCTATTATTTTATGCAATTCATCATCATCCTTGGCAGCGGGCCCATTCCAAAGCAAAGTAACCAACTCCTTCTGGAAGAAGGAGTGGCGGACTCCTTCCAGAGGAAACTATATACTGTTACTCCGGTTCTTTTTAAAATTGCCTTTATTTATATCATGAAAGATGAATCAACATCATCCTCAATCTTTTCATCTCCTAGATACAGATAGAAAGCAGAGTTGCGGGGCCCTTACAAAGCAAAGTGGCTAACTCCTTCCTCCGGAAGGAGTCCAATAATTAATAGTAAACTGTAAACCAAAGGAAAAAGAAAAGTGAAACGTCCAGTGAAGGTAGCTGCTAATATAAAAGGCAGGGCAGGCTGCACAATGATCAATGCATGAAAATTAAAATTACATTTGCTTTAAATTTCTTATCTTCAACATGAGGTGCATATCTTGCGAGGGCAGATACGACGGAGATGACGCCGGCACGTGCAAGCAGTGCCACGAGGACCACAAGGCCAAGGTTGCTTTTCTCACGACGACCCATCCATCTTCCTTCTCCGACATGTTTCTGTCGGCTTCCGACGACGAAGAGGCCGCTGGACCCGTTCTGGCCCATAAGGCCGTTTTGGTCAGTATCCATTCAGCCAACTTGCTACTTTACATCATCTCTGATTTTTGTTCCACGATTTCGTGACTATTGTTGTTTATTTCTAGGCAAATCAGAGGTTCCAAACTTCAATTTTTATTTATTTATGTAGAGACATGTGCCTAGAAGAAAATATTGTGTGTTTTATTACGAGTTATTTATATATATATGCAGGCGTACGTGTGATGTGAGATGTGATTTATTTGTAGGCAGATGAATGATTTATTAGCAAATGTGATTTATATTATGTCTGTTAGGTGAGCCGTTCTTCGGTGTTGAGAGCTATGCTTGAAAATGAGATGGAAGAAAGCCTGAGTGGCATCATCAAGATCCGCGATGTGTCCTACCGCACCCTTCGTGCCTTTGTCAACTACCTCTACACAGCTGAGGTATGCCTTGACGAGCAATTGGCCTGTGACCTCCTAGTAATGGCTGAAAAATACCAGGTGCAGCATCTCAAAAACTACTGCCAGAAGTTCTTGGTGTCCAACCTCAACTTGGACAATTCATTTTCGACCTACACCTTTGCGCACCAGCATAACGCTATGCAGATCATCGATGCAGCCTTGACGTTGATCATAGACAACATGGACAAGCTTACCGCCCAGGAGGAGTACGCTGAGCTGAAGGAGAAAGATCCACAACTTGTATTCGAAATCTATGAAGCTTATCTCTCCAAACAGGTTAATAAAGCAGCAGCACACGCTACTACAAAACCGTTGTATTCTCCCTTTGGAAACCCTTGTGGCTCGTTTGGAAACCCTCAGGGCTTTATATTTTAGGCCGCCGCAGTAAAAAAATTCGTCAATTTCCACTTAAATTATCAAAGATTTTTTTTAAAAAAATAGTCTGATATGATGTTATCTGGAACACACCAAACACAGTATAACTTAGTCAGACTATTTATCCGCTTATAATATTATGGATAAACAGTCAGTACTCTCCTGAACAGATTAATACTATCCGATAGAAATTAATCAGTACAGTCCGACGTACCAAATGAGCCCTCATTGTCGACCGCCATCTTTTTGAATGTCAAACTATGATAGTAAATCACCGTCGTATATTAATTGTAAAGACTACGCTTTTACTACAAACCGTCGTCTATTAATTTTAAAGACAACGGTTCTTTCAAATAATCGTCGTCTATTAAGTGTAAATGCGACGTATTGTCTGAAAAAACAGTCATCTATTATATCCAAAGACGTCAGGTTTGAAAGAAACTGACGTCTATTAGCTCTAAAGATAACAATTTTATTAAAAAATTGTCGTTTATTATCTGTAAAAATGACGTAGTGATTTTACATTTTAGCTTTTTTTTTTTTTGTTTCCAACGATTCTCTACAACGATTTTAACTAGAAAACCAACCATAATGCTTTTTGAACAATAAATTCAGGTCCAAATCTTCTATTACCCAGACCATACATATATATACTAAAAATTTGTTTCTTTCAAAAAACTTGAAGATTCAATAGTAATTACATAGTTTACCAATCTTGATTCCTACTATATCCATACAAAATACCATATCCATAGCATTAACCTATAGTTACAAAATACCATATCCAAATCATGAACCTATAGTTGTTGTATCTCCCACAATTTGTACTTGTTCTCCACATTCAGCTATCCTCTTGGAGTAGTGTTCTTAGTCATCTTGGTCAAATGGATTTTCAATTGATACAATAGGATACTCACTCACAAATGACTTGTAGTGTTTCTGTGCGACAAACCAAACATAGAGGATATATTAACAGACAACTCACCTCTTCCTTGAAGTTCATGTCATAGGTTTTATTTGATCCATAAAACTTAGATGCAGCAACATCCATTCCAATGACAACCTGAAGAGAAAACAACAAGAACTTTCCCTCAATACTCTTGCAATGTCATCAAATTTTCTTTGTACAAAAACTTTGGTTTGAAAAATAAAACCCACTTTGCCTATGCATCTAGCCTTTTCAATGGTTGTCTTGAGCAATTCAAGACCTTCTTTGTTCTCCTGAATTCGCACAAAAAGGATTATGATTTCAGTAGAGAGATGTGAAAGGAATAACAAGGAATAATAGCAACTTCAGTTAAATGATTAGGTTTCATCAAACTATTGTTAACCTGAATATTATGTGCAAATCCACCTTCGTCACCAACATTAGTTGCATTCTGACCATATTTCTTCTTAATCACAGCCTAAAGAGAACAAAATAGTGAGAGAAAAAATGCCCACACAATTCCTTGCTGACTTGTCAAAAGACCAATCTAGAGTACTAAATCTTATAATATTATGATCCCAAGTACCCCAAACTATCCACCTTGTAACCGAAACGTAGTAGAAATCTCAATCTGGATTATAAATAGAATTTGAAATGAAACCAACCTCAAAGCCTATGGAAGACATAGCCAACCATTTGAGAAGTAAGGCAGATACTCAAAAAATTTATCATCAATTCCCGAGCACAATAAGGGACAGAGGACACCAACGAAACGTAATCCCTCATTATATATGTATCGTAGAAGAGAAGGATAATTAAGGACATACCTCCTTGAGAATTGTCATGCTCCTGCTTTTACTGAACACAACAAACATATGGTTTGAGGCAATGGGACTGAAGACCATATATTGTTATCAACTTGGGAGTGTAACCCACTATTGTTATCAAGCCAATTTGAAATAGAGCAACAATTGCCATATCCACAATTTCCTAATACAAACATAATGCTATTTGGTAACTAATAACTCTGGGGAGAATACTTGCAAATGCTAAGATTTAAACACTACGCAGCGGATAAGAGAGTGAATTTATTTGAAACTGAAAACAGGGGCATTGGGGCTAAATCAAGTTCTCCTCTTTCCTACTCAAACGAAACACTTAAATACCTACCAGTGAAATTGACGGCCCCAAACATAGGAAAGTGTGAGTAGATCTGAGAGGTTAAGATGAACTTACAGCGGCAACGGATTTGTTGTTTGGATGCTCCTTCTTGTACTTTCTCTGAAGTCCTCCCTATATATACCACAAATCAAAGTGAAAAAAAATCAGGAAATTAAGATTAAGAAAATTAAAACGAAGATCTTTCATATCTCAAACTTAAACCAAGAGAGAGAAAAAGAGTTGACCGTACATGAAAACGAAGAAGGCACTAGCAGGTCTCTTAGGCTTGTTTGGATCCTTTCCAGCTTTCTTCGCCGGCTTCTTGCTCGCTCCAGAACAGCACTCTTACTCTTCAACCTGAAAAATTCAATCACAAGCAAAATCTCAAAATTCATAAGCACAACAGAAATCAAGATCTCCTAGTAATGGCTGACAAATACCAGGTGCAGCATCTCAAAGACTTGTGCCAGAAGTTCTTGTTGTCCAACCTCAACTGGGACAATTCACTTTCAACCTACACCTTCGTGCATCAGCATAACGCCAAGCAGATCATCGACCTAGCCTTGACGTTGATCACGAGTCACGACAACATGGACAAGCTTACTACCCGGGAGGAGTACGCTGAGCTGAAGGAGAAAGATCCACGACTCGTATTCGAAATATACAAAGCCTGTAAAACCATTTGTTTCCTCTGATGTGGGATAATTTGCTTTCAAACTTTCAACAATATATCCTTCCTTCCTTACAAGCTCCCAACAAAGGCGAGTAGTCAGGTTCTCCATTTCCGTAAATAGATAAACAAGTAATCGAATATCTGTCAAAATCTACTAACAGTCAAAGGGCAACATTGTCCCTATTTATTTTTATACGAATGATATTGGAGCAAGCAAGGAACTTCAACATAGAAGAAGAAAAGAAAAGAATAGTGGCGGACTACTTCCAGACGAAGGAGTCCAAAAAAATGAAAGTCCAATGAAACTACGTACCATAATAAGGCAGGGGAGGCAGCACAACTGATCAATCGATGAAATTATATTTGCCTTAAAACTTCTTCTCTTGTTGTTATCTATCTTTGAGAACCCCAACCCAACATGAGGTGCATATCTTGCAATATGGCAGATACGACGTCGTCACCTGCAAGAAGTGCCACGAGGACCTCAAGGCCAAGGTCGCTTTTCTCACGACGTCCCAGCCGGATTCATTCTCCGACATCGTTCTGTTTGCCTCCGACGGCGGGTCTGCCCAGGCCGCTGTACCCATTCCGGCCCATAAGGCCGTTTTGGTCAGTACACATTTCGCCAACTTTCTACTCCATCGCTGATTTTTGTTCAAACATTTTGATAGCTTTACTTTTATTTTGTTTGTTTCACAATAACGATGGGGTCTTCTTTAGATCCGTTCCCAAAAGGTTTTATTTAGGTGTTTTCTTCTTTTGATCTAGACTCACTAGTATTCATATCTCATTTTTTATGTCCATTGCCCTTTGAAATAAATTTGGCAAGAAGCTGAAAATTCTGATTTTATGAATCTTTTACTACTAATTTAAAATTTGAATTTAAAACTCTGGATTGTCTTCATAATCCACCTACAACAAGAAAAAATTCGTCAAGAGAATAATTTACCTTTATTTGAGGTAAATACATACCAGACAACAATTTACCTAAATATGCAGAATTTTACCTGAAAATGGGATATAAATACAAAAAACAACTTATTTATATATGTGACATTACCTCTTATACAATGATCAAACTAAACACATCCAAATTTACTTACTAAAAATTTCATTACCTAACTAGTAGAAACCAAAAAACCAACCCATTTACCTAGATTGGAGGAATAATAAATACTTGCACACGATTGTATTTTATCACCTCCACAAGGTATCAAAACCACCATGTATTACCTATATACCTAAGATCATACTCCAAAAACAAAATTCTACCGCCCCAACTTGTAAACAAATGAAGACAACAACTTGCCAAATTCTAAGAGCAAACCAAACGAAAGACCCCCCTTTGAACACACCAACAATACCAAGTTTAAGTCTTCACACCAAATAACAGCCTTCTACGTAGGTACTTAAATGACCCTGGAAATTCTTTACCACCATAAACAACCATGAACACTATGAATAATCCCTCTCTCAAAAAGTTCCAACATACTATGAATGAACGTGGGGAGGAATTTTCTTTGCTTTGAGAACATGAACGTAGGGAAAGAATAGAAAAAGAAACAAATAAGAAAAAGCAAAAAGATACCGACTTGAGATATGCTAAAATCAAGGACAAGGTATAACCTTAAATGTGTCAATTATTAAGAAGTTCAACATAATAATTTTTGACCAAAATTTAGTTTGTTTCCCATTTTTATTCCTAGAGATCACATTAAATCATATAAGGGTTGATAAAAATAAAAAGTTGTATAGGGTAAAATAGGCATAAATGTTTTTGACAAATCCGAACCATAAATAGTAGTTGACTTATCATCTCAATATGGTAAGTTTGCTAGGGTGAATAAATAAGGGAGATTCACTATTATACCCAATATAGAGGCCCAAATTATAAAAATACCCTATATGAAATGGACTTTAGAAATACATCCAAAATCCATTTGCAACATAACAAAGAGGCTTTTAACTTCTTTTAAATTACAAAACTACCATCAATTTCTTAAAACAAGCCCAACCTCAAAACCTCATAAAAAAACTCAAAATACTCAATAGGATATCAAAGTAATTTAATAATCAAACTTAAATTTAATAGGGCCAACTGTCATTTTTTGGGTTTGTTTATAAAAATTCAATGATGTATGATTTATCTATATTATTAGTGCTAAAAATGGGTATATCACTAAATATCTCAATAAATAACCAATGGGTTTATATTGCAATATTATAACACGTGGGTTATTCCTAATAAACCTATTACTTTTGGGTTTATATCTAATTTTTTAATTTTCTATATTCTTTAAAGAGGGGAATCAAACTTAAGTACAAGGGAGGGCACATTGTAACTTGTCTGCAACTTTACTTTTACACCTCCGTATTTGCAAATCAAAATTTGACATGTAAAAACGTGTTTTTAACGGAGGAATGATTTATCAGTAAACGTGCATCTGGAGTATTTTATCTTTTATCTTTTTCATGAATTCAAGTATTTTAGTCAAATATATTGTGGTTTTACGTCTTCATTCCCAGACTAGCCGACAAAGTTAGCCAAAACTTAGCCAAATTTGACTTGAAAAATGCTTTGGTTCTCCAACAATTCTAGTCTTTTTTCTTTTCTTTTTTTTTTTTCTCTTTTTCCTTTAAATTTAAAATGTTTTTTTTTAGGGACCTTTGAATTTAAAAAAGATTTGGCCATACAGAAATTGTACTATTGGAATAATTTGGCTAGGTTCATTTTCTCTCCCCCGGTCAGCTACTAGTACTGTTCACAAAATTAATATGTTCCTGGGAGAATATTATTATTGCACACTTTGAATTCCTCTTAAATATTATGTATGTATTTTGACGGGCACTGGATCAGGTGAGCCGTTCTCCGGTGTTCAATGCCATGCTTGAGAATGAGATGGAAGAAAGCCTGAGTGGCACCATCAAGATCCGCGATGTGTCCTACGGCACCCTTCGTGCCTTTGTCGACTACCTCTACACAGCTGAGGTGGTATGCCTTGACCAGCAATTGGCCTGTGACCTCCTAGTAATGGCTGAAAAATACCAGGTGCACCATCTCAAAGATTTGTGCCAGAAGTTCTTGGTGGCCAACCTCAACTGGGAGAATTCTTTTTTGACCTACACCTTCGTGCACCAGCATAACGCCAAGAAGATCATCGACGCAGCCTTGACATTGATCATAGTCATAGACAACATGGACAAGCTTACTGCCCGGGAGGAGTACGCTGAGCTGAAGGAGAAAGATCCACAACTTGTATTCGAAATCTATGAAGCTTATCTCTCCAAGCAGGTTAATAAAGCAGCAGCACAGAAGGGTTCTTCGGCTTCGTATCCTCCCAAATATAATTGGAGAGGAACGCACATTGAAGATGATGGTGTTGTAAGTGACTATGAATCAGGTTCAGGATGATGAATGTTTGTTGTCACGACTGCATACGATGTGTGCAATTTTTCAGTTTTCGAAATCTATGAAGCTTCTCTCTCCAAACAGGCTGCAGCAGCGCAGAAGGGTTCTGCTTCTGCGGAGTTCAAGGTTAAAACTGCAGCAGTCGAGGTTCATTCCTCAGTTAATTGTGTTTATCCACATCCTATAAGATATTATCGGTTGCGTGAGGAATAAAGTGCAGTTTGATGCATTTCAAGTGATCTTCACAACCTTGTACGATGAAACCAAGCCATCTACTGCCTTCATCAAATCCAGTGGCCCGAATACCCTCTGCCATCCCCGCCACTGTTGCTGTTGCCATAGGTTTTCAAAGAGGGAAATGATTATGGGTTTTGGTTAAGCCTATTGAATGAAGGCCATCAAGCCTGTGTTGTGCGCAAATTTTAGGAACAAAGGTTACAAAAACAACACTTCATAATATCATGGTATTAGTGTTAAGTTATGCACATTTAACCATCCTATTGCTGTGCATTTGGATATACTAAGGAAAAAAATATAAAAAATGAAAAAAGAGATTGCACTAGCTAGTCTTCAAATTACAGAGCATAAAACAAGTGCAATATGTTAGTTGCAGTTGTAGTGCCTTCTTTTCTATGGTGCGATTTCATACCCTTTTACAGAAAAATACATTGACAAGTTTGCACCCAAATCAGATCACAAACGCTTGTCACCAATCAAGATCTTCCAGCTTGCATGAGGTCCTTCTCCTGTGTCATGCAGCGCAGGCACCCATCCAACAGCACTAGCAAGTTCCTGAAGCTCAGCAATTACAGATACAGAGTCACGTATGTAAACACGTCCGCCAGGCCTCAGCATTCGATCCATTTCAAGCACGATGGTTGAGATATTACACCTGTGCCCAACACAAACAGATCAGTAGGAAATCAATGTACTCTACATCACATGAAGTCTCACCTACAAATAGATAAAATAGGCTCAAACAACAGTGCAAATTTATACCTCTTTTGCTCAACAGAGAAAAGACCCGCTGCATGCAGTAAGTCGTATGTTCTTGGATAAGTGTCAAATGGCTCACACCTAAGGAACATAAATTTGAGCATCATGACAAAGTCCAACAGATTTAATAACACAGAGATGGCCAAAACAGAAATCAGGTGTATTGCCCAACCAGTCATGCATAACTCCAATAAGTCCGCGGTCATATATAACTGGCAAAGTATTGAACCCTGAAACAGGAACAACGTTCATAACCCAACAATCCAACCCATAATCTTGCAATGCTGCTGCAAACCTGCCAATATCAAAATGATTTCCATCTCTTTCTTTTGTGAGTTGAAATAACATTGAAAATAGGTAAAGATTTACGGTTTGTGTAGAATGAATTATTTGAAGATATACCCTCCATATCCAGCCCTCATGTCCATTATGTTTCTAAAGTTTAATTCTCTCCAATGGTAAGCACCAATGTAACCAGCTAATATTTCATGCCAGTACTTTGCCTCTGCCCTGAAGATTTCCTTTCTAGATATGTACGCATCTAACTTTATGCTCTGGAGTCTATCTGGTGGATCTTGAAGACGTGCGGGCCATGTGCTAACATTAGCTCCATAACCATTCTCAGGTAATCGAGTGATGCAAGCCTTTAAACCAACATACCTGCAAAAAAAAAAAAAGAAGTATTACTTAGGGTTACAGTGGTTATGATATATGTAAACTTTATTTCATACTCTGCATCTAGGTAGGCCTCATGATCTTGTGGTGAGATATCAAATTTGGATAGAGTATACCCAACAATGAGACTAGAAGAAGCATTATTACAATATTCTTGTTAAATTCTTCAGCTTGTGTATGTGCATGGAGGAGACCTCATATTCATAGTGTTAGCTTCAGATGTACAGCTCAATCAAGTTAGATAAATCATCATGTTTTGACATTTTTTTCCTCCAAAAGCTTTTTATACATGCCAAAAGCCTTTTGGTTCAAGCAAATTTAAATCAACTCTCTCTTAATGCCACAAGACACAAGGTTGCATTGCCCCTCAGGAAATATGCAAGATTATGGTCACCAAGTCAACAGGACAAGGGTCCAACAGAACAACATAGACAAACTATTGAAATGAAACCATAAAGTCAAAAGTTACACAGCTTATCAGATGGAATAGAAGACTGTTTTAAGAGTTTGACAATTAACACGGATTGATATTTGAAGAATGCTTCTAAACCAAGAAAACTTTAAAACTTTGAAGTAGGACTTACCAAACATCGTCTGGATCATCATTTGAATCACATAATGGAGGCTGCACTCCAGCATCGCGACTAAGATAACAGCTGGTGTTCAAAGGCTTCTGCCATATAGCAATATATCCTTCCTTCTTTACAAGCTCCCAACAAAGGCGAGTAGTCAGGTTCTCCATTTCTGTAAATAGATAAACAAGTATTAATTTGAGTGCTCCAACATCAAGAATATAACAATAATTTTTTGTTGCTGTCAAATATCAGAGAAGATGACACTAATGCTAATGTAAAAGAACGATACAGAAAATATCTGACCAAACTTTTCAAAGTGTAGAGAAAGATAAACAGGCTGTAAACCTACAATAAATATTGCATAATGAGCTACCTTTCCATTGTTCTTGTAGGGCTTCTTCATGTTTGTAAACGGGCTGTGCTGCCCAGACAAAGTATCCTCCTGCTCTTAGCAACCTGTCAGCCTCGAGAAGCAAAATTCCATCTTCATCACATAATCCAAAGAAAAAAAGGATTCTTAGAGTCAAAGAGCTTTTGACAACAAGTATCAAATGCATTACACATATGTAGGAATATGCCATAAAATGTCCAAAAGAGAAACGGATTACCATCACGGGTCCAATTAATTCTACATCTTGAACAATGGATCAAGTCAAAAGCCTGGCTTGGATACAACAAGCGGTGAGTAGCAAATACTGCCACCATGGCAGGCACACCACGCTCTAGTGCAAACTGGATCTGATTCTCATGAACATCTTTTGGTGCTATTGACATAGTGGTCACATTCCGTTGCATCAAAAAGGCACCAAAACTAGCAACTCCACAGCCAATATCTAAGGACACTCGGGTTTTGTAGCCAAATGCAATGTCAGGAACCATCTGCTCATTCCATGTAAGAGGCGGTAATCAATATCATGTAAAAACATGCAAATACTTTATGAGAATTGTGCAAGGGACAACCTGTGAAATCTGATTCAAGTACTGGTCTGCCCCATGAATAAACTGTGTTCCACCTCCTGGAAAAATGAATTTATCTTTCTTTACCCTTATCCAATTCTGACCACCTTTATCGTCAACAAGTCGAGTGTGGGGTACATTACTGAACCACACCTGTTATCATATCTATTGTTAGCACAAAAGAACACTCATTCTTTCTCAAACCAGGTGAAACAGTAATATGCTATACATTAAGAGCTACAGAAGGAAAGATCTTTTTTAGGAAGGAGTTTTCAGTAGTGACCCAGAAACCTGCTCTACAAAGGGAGGTTACCAATTGTTACCAGTTTATGTAACATTGAAAGCAACTGTGGATATACAGCTTCAGAAAAGAGATTGTCATGAATGAAAAAAAACCAACAAAAAAAGAAAGAAATCAGAACTATTGGTTCATTACTTCTCATCTTTTTACATTCTAAAAACAAGGGACCAACTTCTGCCAATCCTACAGCTTAAAGTTAAGAGAAGGCGAACAGCATATTGCCATCATCACTTTTCAAAGTCTTCCATCTAAATTTCAAAACCATTCCCAACGAAAATTCCGTCTCCATCCACATTTTTACAAGATGAGTGCAAGACTTGAACTCTACACTAACAATGACACCACTTCACTTGTCCCATGTCCTGATATGCCTAAGCTAGCTCTTTACCATTGAAATTTAATAGTTGATATCAATTACTGAACTTTCACTTACATAACAAAATTCAATGTATCAGGAACAGCAACACTCAAACCAATTCAAATAAAGCAAACAACTTTACCAAAAACAGAAATCAAAGTTCACACATTTCAATCCAAATTACCTCGTCCCTGCTCTGAGGCCAGTGTATTCGTATCTGGTACCCTTTCGGCCTCGGCACCACGCAATTCAAGCCCTTGCCTTGCCCAGGACAATGCCTCTCGTACTTTTCCCCTCTCTCACTCGAATTTAACTTCTCAATCTCCTCCACATTATCCAAACACGGTATATAATCAGTCATGCTTTCATCACACACCTTAAACTTATCAACCTTGACTCTAGCGCCGCCACCGTCGTCCAATCTCTCATCTCCTCCACTGACATTCCTCAAATCCTCGACCAGGCTCGGGTCGAACTCACCGATCTCGAACTCCTCCGACATCGCCCCGTTCTCGTCCAGTATCCCCATCCTCTCGAACTCCGGCGGCGGTGGAGGCGGCGATGGCGGAGGAGGAGATGGAGCTGCCAGAGGCGTTGGCGGGGGCAACTCCGGCGAAGACGAGGCGAGAGATGGAGACGGCGCGGAGGTTGTTGTGGTGGTGGAGGAGAAGAAGGTTAGGGAAGGATAGGTAGCAGAGTAGTGGTTGGCGAGTAGGAAGAGGGAGAGGGAGAGGAGGGTAATGGCCGCAATTTTGATGAAAGTCGGGGTCTTTAGAATGTCGGTGGCGGTGGCCGCGAGGGCCTTCATGATGGATGATTGAGATTTTCTCGGGAAAGTGGCGGAGAGAAAATTAAATAGCAAAGCAGAGTTGAGTGAGGCTGGCGGGCGGTGGAGAAGTAAACGGAATTTCTATAAAATTAATAATAATTATTATTAATTAAATGGAAAATGAAAGTGAGTTTGTGAGCAATTGCGATCCGAAGAGCTCCGTGAACGCTAAGACGTAATAAAAACGCTGGGTTATTTTTTCTTAAACTTAAATTAATGGTTCCATTTATGGAAACTTCGACAATGTACACACCCAGATTGGGAAGTGTTAGGGTACAGCTCACCAACATTACGGTTGATACAATGTTAAAGTCATTCACTTTGTCTCTCTCCTTGGACTATATGTCTATACTTTTCCTTTTTGGTCTTTGCTGGTGGTGGTGGGGTTTAAGGTTAAGTGCCCTTTCCTTTTGTACTTGTATTAACTAATTTTGTCTTGGTTTGCATTCATTCCCATTTACATGAAAAAATCATGTTTGAGAATCTAAACTATTATATTAGGTAATTAGCTTAATCATTGATTAGACTAATGTCATCAAAACTTGTTTGTAGTTTACTAGCAACAAAAAGAAAAGTTATCATTTGAGATAACGTAAATTTAATCATGCTCGACTAATATTTCTTATATCGTATCCATATGATTTAAAAATTAAACTAAACATGGACGATTTCGAGTTGAGCCAAGTCAATTGCATATTTATGGTTAAAACAGCACTCAAGAAATCATGATATATAGCTTTTTCAGCAAATGAGTGTCGTTATCAGATTGTTTGTTTGTTTGTCAGCACTCAAAGCTTCAGCTAATTATGTAACCCCAAAAAAAACTTCAGCTAATTAGAGATAAAAATTTGCTTTACCAGTTGGGTTGGGATTGGGAAGAATGCAATCTAAGGCCAGCTAAATAGAGTAAGGCAGAACAGAACAAAGCCAATAAATATTTTGGCCCAGTTTCATAAACCCAATGTCAAAAATTGCCAGCACCAGTGGGAAATCTATTTTCGATGGTACCACCACTTGCAGCAGCTACAATTAATTTTTCACTAATCAAAGTTACTACAATTGTACACTTCAATGCCGATATGATTATAAATTCAATGATTAGAATACTTATCTCACACGCACGACGATTTTTATTTTTATTTTCGCCATAATAGTTTTTTTTTAAACACACAAATTTAGAGGCGGAGCTTGATGAAAGGCTGGCTCAAGACTCTAGCCTAGTACAAATTTTTTATATCTGAAATTAACTTGGATTTCTGAAATTATCATTCAATCCAATCCAAAATCTAATTAAAATTGGGTTGCATTGATTTATTTGGTCTGTTTGGTCGATTTTGAATTGATTTTGAACTCCCCTAGTAGCTGAGATTATTTTTGCTCAACACTTTAACCCAAGATATATGCTCGCTACCCTTCTCAACACTTGACATGTGTCCATTAGCATAACTATGATTACATAAATCAAAATAAAAAATTAACCATGGTTATGTCTATAGACAGGGGTCAAGTATTAAAAAAGGTGGTGAGTATACACCTTAAGTTGAAATGGTGAGCAAAAATATTTCTCTAACCACTAGCTCTTGTGTAGCTATTTCAAGATCCATTCCAATTGCCAGCAACGAAAGTACATTGCATTTTCTATAGCTTGATTGACGCTAACTTTTCGTGATTGGAAACATTTGGTTGACTTGTATACAATCCTCTTATGATCATCATTATTGAAATGTCCAAGTATCCGTACGAAACAAGAAAAGGTATATGCATTAATGGGAATGCCTTCAAAGAGTAATGAGAGCCAACCCTTTTCTGATTTCTATGGGCTTTATAAGAAAAATTAATCATTCATAATTAAACTATGATTATGGCTGAGTTGGTATATGTACTAGCCTAGCAGCCATGTAACCATGTTGCACCTTTTTAAAAGGTTTTGGGACTTTTGAGTTTGAGCAAGGGAAATTAAAGAACAAACGTGAAACACAACTAGATTATACAATCTGTAATCAGTGAGTTTGGATTCACCTTAATCATGTTTTAAGTCGATCCGTCGTCTAATCTAAATATAATCATAAGTGGTGCTCAACCCATTTAATCAATGTAGCATTTTAACTCATATGTAATTTATTATATGTTAAAACGATCATGACATGTTTAAAAACAATATTATTGTTATTTATTTTGACCTTTTAGGTTATCAAGCACCTAAATCGATCATATGTCTGCTAATTAGGTAAACTAGGCTACAAACATTCTCGTACATATGAAGCAAAATCTTTCTATATAATTATGTA
Organism: Prunus avium; assembly: GCF_002207925.1. The sequence continues at coordinate 73,175 of NW_018922239.1, read as the reverse complement.
CTCTATCTCTTATGATGAGAGAGATAGACAAATAATTATTTACAACTTGTAAATTTTCTAATCGTTGATAAGTAATTGTTGAACCCAAACATCATATGATTTTTGTCGTGCTATTTGGTTAATAATACTTTTTCTAACGTTGTTTTGTAGTTAGGTCCTCAACATGTTATTGGACCATAGATGAGCAGTTCAACTTCGCAGCAACCACAAAAGGTCAAACCGTACAAGTGTTACCATGTAGTCAATGGGACCAAAATGGTACCACCCTATGACCGACTTATTGGTGGTTGTTAAAAACACTGGTTTTAATGGATTAATTAAGATTAGAAAATTTTACTTCAACCCAAAGACCTTTGAAATATAGCTTTGAAGACATCTGAAAGCTGAGATTGATAGGTATAATTGTCAAAGTAAGTGCTTCCCTTTATAAGCTGAACTTTCCCAGAAAATCTTGCCTTTGGACTGTGGAATTCTAGCATTAGATTTTTTATAGAGATATTTAGTCAAATACCCATTCTTAGCACTAAAACTATAAATAAACCCTACACAATTTAATTTTTATAACCAAACCCAAAAAAAACCCAAAAAATGACAATTGGCCATATTGAATTTAATTTTGATTATTAAATTACTTTGATGTCCTATTGAGTATTTTGGGCTTGTTTATATGTTTTGGGGTTGGGTTTGTTTTGAGAAATCAATGGCAGTTTTGTAATTTAAAAGAAGTTAAAAGCCTTTTTGTTATGTTATAAATGGATTTTGGGTGTGTTTCTAAAGTCCATTTCATATAGGGTATTTTTATAATTTGGGCTCCTATATTGGGTATATTAGTGAATCTCCCTTTTTTATATGCTCCATCCTAGTAATTGTCACATTTACTACATTTTGAGGTGGAAAAAGTGAGGCATAAGAGGTCAATAAAAATTATAAGATTTTATTAATTTGTTTCTTATATATGGAATGCATTCACTTAAAAACTTCTTATGTAAGCTCAACACATTGAAACAACTCTCATGCATGTTATATATAAAACTTTTATTCAAAGTTATATTACATATGGCGAAGAAAAATGCTATATGAAACAGTCACTTATACATACTTATGCGTGAGTAAGCCAGTCGTTGTTAATATGCAAGTAGATTTGACAATGCATTAGTCATAAGCATTCATTTGCGTGCATGATAATTGCAAGAAACACAGGTACATGTATATTGTCAAATATGCCGATCGAGAGGGAAACCCTCAAGGAAGTTCATTCCAATTTAGAATAATATACAATGCTAACTTTTGGATTTGGATTTTTCTGGAAGTTGCTCGAATTTTCCATGCGATTGAAAAATATATAATGATGTAATGTAACCCAAACCACTCCATGCCCCAAAAATAAAATAAAGTACAGCTAAAATGGTAGGTAATTCGGTTCCATCATGGTGCACGCACATACAAATGAAGAGTGGTAAACGACAATTTTAACGATAATATTATTGTATCTCCATGGAATTGTTGCGATGCTAGGAGCCTAGTAAGTACCATATCACTTATATATACGATTAAAATTTTAAAAATCAACACCATATATATTCACGTTGAGAATAACGTGATTCCTACATTATTCAATTATGAGAAATTAAATTAATATGTTTATGTATGGTATGTCTAATGTAATACCTAACTAGCGGATTCCGAACCTCTACATTTACAACATACACATTTTTTGGTATTTCACAGCATCTAAAGTATCCATAGTTAATTTGGCCAATCTACAAACATTGAATTACTTACTTCAGATATTGTGAAATGCACAAAAATAATAAGTACTCTTTCTCAGAACAAGTGCAAAAATCTGTCTCCCCCTTACACATATCTTACCCGAGGAAATTCTCACGATAGATAAATATTTACGTTGTTAGACTATAAATCTAGACCACACACTTAATCAAGAATCAGTCTGATTGATAGTTCAAACCTCCGGTTGGATAATATAAACCGATATATATAATATCTGTTACCTCTCATATCCAGGACACTAACATTTATCATTACACAAAAATATATTCTGCAGAAAAGTATTGAAGTTGCAGATCCTTGCACGCAAAATTCAAATAATTATGCAATAATTAATTAAGAGATGGTATTTTGAAACATCATGTTTTTGAATTCCTGAAAATCAAGCAGGCCATCCAAGTTGGTGTCGTACACGTGAATCATGGTCCTGCAGTCACGACTGCTATTCTCCTCCAAAACTCCTAATCTCCTCAGCACGCTCTCCAGCTCCTCACAGGAAATGAAGCCATCGCCATTCAAATCAAACACACTGAATGCCTTCACAAGGTCACTCTCATCTTCATCAGGGCCAACCTCCTCATGAATGTTACCGTCTTCATGGCGATTGTCGTCACTCTTGTTATTTTGCTGCATGGATATGGACTTGTAGAAGAACAAGAATTCATTGAAGTCGAGGCTCGGTTTCCCCACCAAGGACTCGAGCTCGTGCAGGCTGAACTGCATGCCAATCCTCTCGAGGAGCCAGCTGAGCTCCTCGAGACTCAGTTGCCCGTCACCATTCCTGTCGAGCTTCTCGAAAATTCGAAGCAAGTCGTTGGTGCTAAGAGGACACATGTAGACCACTGTTGTCATGCAAAAATAAGAGTTGTAGAATGAAGGAACAAATGAAAGAAAGAATGAGTGAATGTTGTATGAAATAGTAGCTAGGTTGAGGTTGTAAGTGGTTAGAGGGGTTGGCATGGTCTTATATAAATAAGGTCGACTTGGAATATTAGAGGTTGTGTCTGTTTGTACTTGGCTTGTACGGGTGTTTATACAAATGAGTGCTAAAATAAAATCTCTTGTGTATGTGGCTGAGAATGGTCGAGGAACTTGGCATGAAGCTTCGTGGTTGGGGTACCTGGTAATGATATTCCATTGCTTGTTAATTTTAAATTATTCCAACAAGTGGAATTGTCTCATCTCGATTAAAGGTTCTTTTCGTCTTCATATTTGGGCTTCCAGAAGACGGTATCAAAATCCAGAAACCCAGAAACCCAGAAAAAAAAAATTATTAGAAGTTACTAGAGGTGTGTATTTAATGAGTGAATCTCAAATATTTGATCTTAGATTTGATTCCCCTTTTCTTAGTATCGTTTGTATAGAAAGAAAAAAAGAAATTTAACAAAAAAAACCATCTCATTCCACATACTCTACCATTAGAGCTGAAAAAATCATTGGGGGTCCCGGAGATCTATTTTGTATTTGTTTGTTTTGTGAACAAGAAATGCGAGGGGAATCTGTGGTTGAAAATAAACAAATAAAATTGGAACTATCTCGTGGCTGCTCGTGCTATTTTCCAAAATTATTTTATTCCTTATTTGGTAGTCTTTGTTTTGGTCGAAGTAGTACCACGCATAAGATAATAGGACAAGGGTTATCTTGCTCTTTGGCGTCATTGAGGAGACACGTGGCTATTGGTAGATGCGAGAGGTGAGGTGAGGTCAATAATTGAAAGCACACGTGGCTATTGGTTATTTAGTCTTCTCGATGCACAAAGAGAGAGAAATCGACATGAAACAGACACGTTAATAATTTTCAACTATCGTCAGAGAAACGGTGCATGTCAAAGTCAGTGAACAAAGTTTATGACAATACTTTCTTTCTTTATGTTCATCGGCTTGGCACTCGAGAAATGTCAAAGTATAATTTTTCGCCTGTTTTCTTTTCCTTTTGCTTTCGTTGAGACGTGACCCAATTGAAGTTTTTTCTCTGTTATTTACTCTTGGGTCTAAAATCACGACCCAATTGATAGTAGGGTTATGATATGTACATTTACCTCCAACGGGGAAATCATGAATTCGGAAACTTAATAGAGAGACTTAACTTTGTAACCCATTTTCTTACAGGCACTAGTCATGAATGACCCTTCGTTTTAAACCCAACACCGCTTCCTCTCAAATTCCAAACTCGAGGAATAATTTGTGCATATCTCTCTCGTTACATAATTAATCATCTCATAAAAGACCTTCTCATCAAGTTTTCTTCTTTGATATATTGGGGTGGCATGACATAATTGAGCTACCGTCCATAACCGCCCAAAGAAATAATAAAGTTGAATGAGAAACTACCGACTGATTTAAATAATTTTGTATATAAAATGCCAAATAAATAAATAGAAGTCATCAGCAAACATGAGTTGAGTAAAGGTTCAGGATTAGATCTTCAATATAATGATTCCATTTCATTTCGTAAGGGGAAAAAAAAGGTAGAAAATTTCTAGAACGGCACGAGGAGGGAAGCATGGAATTCAAAAATGAGAATCACGTAACGAATACAAAAAATAATTGAACTCTTGCAAGCCACACATTGAAAGAAGGAATCAATATATGTGGTCCTACTACGGACATAAAAGAATATTGCAAGAAATGCCATCATTTAATTTATTCTGTCTCACGTCAACGGAGTCTAGTCCAGTGGAAAATTGTCTTAACTTCCAGATAAGAAGTCTCAGGTTCGAACCCCCATGACATCTAGTTGTGTGTGTGTGATAACTCCCCCTCCTCTTTAATTTAGACTATCGCTTGTACTAAAATATATATATATTTATTCTGTCTCATAGAAAGAAAAAAAAAAAAAAAAAAAAACAGAGAAAAAACTAATCAAATTTAGAAAAACCATACCAAATTTTCATCTGACAGCCAAACTAATTATTTGTAGAAAAATATATTGCATTTCAATTTGGTAATGACAAATTACAAAGGGAAAAGGAAATAAACAAAAATAAAAATAAAAAATAAAAATTCAGGCTATGAAGAAGTATCACCTTCAAGGCTTCAAGGCTCTCCATGCCATGATCACAATAACACTAGTTTAGTTCTTCTCCAGCTGTTCAATCTTGTTGATTCTGAAACCCCTTATCCTCAGTTCCTCAGGTACCGAAGTATCTTTGTAATCGACAGGTTCGAGGACCCAGCCCTTGTTCTGAACTGAACCTTCCACTTTTACCTGTTAAAAGGTGACATTATATAAACATACAAAACCATACGCTTTAATTACAGAGAGACTTCCTTCTTTTTAATTATAATGCCTCTGTTATATTGAAAACATAAATCCACAGGATAAGTAATGCTGCAAAACGGGAAAATATGCGAGTTGATTTAGACACCAAGGAAATTCAGAGGATACGAAGATAGCCTGACACTTATGTTTTTGGGCCCTCACAAATTTGAGTTGCAGGAAGCATTTGTGAAGAGCATAATACATGGTAACTCTTACAATATGCGAAAATTTAGCACAGGCTAGGGGATTTGCTAATGCTGATGATATTTTAGCTTATTCTGATTACATACGTGGAACTTGTGCATGTTTATCTGTAGTTAGGAAGTAATATTTATTTATTCTAAAAATAAAAACTAAAGTCTGTCATATTGACCAATCCGTGCAAATTTGTAACTTTGAAATCAAATTTTAGATTCTTCACATACCTCTGCATCATCAGCAGGATCAATAATAAGAGCCCCGTCCAAGGAGAGATCGTTTATAAAGACGTTGCGACCCTTAATAACCAATGTGGATCTCTGAGAAATTGAGCAACTTCCACTGACTTTGCTTTTTACGCCTGTAAAAGTGATAGCCCATTTTGGTTTCCATGTGATACGAGGCCACAATTCTACTTCTTGGCCGTTGAACACCTGTTGTTCTGGATCAGCAACTTGGACTCCGGCCTGAAAGACATAAAAGTGAAACCCAAATTCAAACTCTGAGAGAGAATCACTGAATTCACTGTAGATCTGTGGTTTAGATCATGTTACTAGTTCTATTGAGGCACTGATGGTTTTCTACAGCAACTGAACATTTCTTATGCATGCATGTAGACCAACATTTATTAAAACCACATATGCATCGCTACATGTAGAATGCAAGACTACCCAAATAAATGGAAACACAAACAGCCCTAAAGTGTCCCTAGGTCATGGTTCAATTGGGGAGGCTCTTCTCTTGTTGGGTTGTTGTGAAGCACAGGTTGGATACCTAACTTCTGATTTGATAGTGGTATTATTCTGTAAAGTGATTACAATCATATACTGAGGATGATAGTCCGGTAATCAGAATAGCAGCTCCCCTGGGCTTCCTCATCTAGAAGCCGTGGGGAAGAAGACCAAATTGATTCTTGTAAAGAGCTAATGCACCATCCTCCAACTATTCCAGAAAAGGTATGGCATGCTAATATTCCGGGAACATGTGGGTGTGGCGTAACAATAAAAGAAACCTAAGCATCATGATGTCAAAATACTATTCTTACTACTATTTACCTTTCTGAGAATGAGGCTGTTTGCACGATAAACTAACATTTCTCCAGAAGTTGCACTATGATATGGATTTCCCTTTGGTACCTTCAGTTAGATTCAAGCATATAATTAGAAATAAAATCAAACTGGCAACCCCAAACACCAACCTGCTATGGTAAAAGGCGGATTCAGCAGCAGAGTTCTTAATTCTTTCTTAACATGGATTCTCAGAAATTTGGTTGAGCATGTAAAACAGCATAAAAAGAATCTCTGGAAACAGGGCACTTAATTTCCATACCTTAGCAGCATCCTCAGGGTTGTTCTTCACAGGTGCATAAGCAAGCCATGGTTCCATTACTGTGAATCCCACCCTAGCAGTTGGAGGTAAAGTTTTTGGATAGTCTTGCATCATACACTCTAACCGAGTCGAGGACTTAAATGAAGTCTTGCTAGCATCTTTGTATCTGCAGCAACATCAGAAATATTAGATAGGATGATCTATAGTGGAAAGCAAAGGATTGCAGAATAAGAGAAATGAAGAATATATCATATATGTCAAGATTTGGAGGAAAAAGGTATTTCGTTCTGAATTCTAGAGCAACAGTTCCAACCTGATATAATGCTGAATCTAACTTCTTTATAATGCCTTATCATCCAAAATCAGTAGGAGGTCCTACTTGCAAATTAATAATTTTACTTTATTATCTAGGGAAAAGATTTGAAGTACCCACACTGACATTTTATACTAGCGTGATTTTAATGACTTTGAGAAAGAAAAAGAACAAACAGCTAAAAGAACCATTTTCAAATGTAAATGCAACTCCTAATGTCTTCAAAACTTGATTTATGCACGAAATTAACAAAATACAATAGAAGCACAGCAGCAGAAATATGGGAAGTTCTAATCAAGCGGAGATTTACTTTGGGTTTACAAACTCCTTTATGGAACCTCCTGTTTTTGTGAGCTCCTCAATGTATGGACCAAGTTCCAAAATTAACTGCAAATGAAAAAAAAAAGTTAATGTTTTTAATGTTTTGAAATAAATTTGGTCACTATCAATGATATCAATTGTGATGATATCTAAAGATATGTCAACGAATTCCAGGAAGTTTTAACATAAATGCACATTTCTATCAGAAACATAATTTATATATAGATGCCTCTCTCTGAACTAATAGCAGGAATTTTGATAAAACTAGTGATGGTTAGAAAGCATAACTTTTTTTCTGGAAGGGGGACTGGGGTGGAGAGAGAGAGAGAGAGAGAGAGAGAGAGAGAGAGAAATGAAAATCTGGCCAGAAGATTACTTGGTTGATATTCCCAGGGAATGGAGAATAGCCAGTCTCAGAATTGGCATCACCGTCTGGATACCCAGTTGCTCTAAGCAGTGGATCAAGCTGGTTGTACTCCACATTGATCACCATCGTCCTCCCTGAAATAAGTTTTGCAGATGAAGACATATGTGATAACTACATAACCTTTTACACCAAAGACATTTAAGCATAATTGTAAAATAGTTAGATACCATGGTTTAGACACAAATTCAGGGGACACTGAGACTAAAGTTTTAGAAAGCAGCGTAGATTGGAGATATATAAAAATTCCATACCGACATACATATATACATCTGCCAAATTCATCTACATTCTACAGAAGGAAATATTAAGTACAAGTAGCAAACACCTTAATATCTATAGTAATCTTTTTCCTCCTAATTTAAAAGATACAAATGTTCAAGAAAAGTGCCATAATAAGCAACTGTCTCATGAGTAGTGAAACCAAGGGCTAGTTTTCTCTATAGGTAGAACTAAATTAAGAAGTTTCAAATATAAATCCCAAAGATGTAATTGGCATTCATTTTCACAGCCAGACATCAGATGAACTTTCAAAACAAAGAAAAAGAGTGGCAAAAACAAGTTAGCAATTCAAATCCTATAACTGTGAAGATTATCAAAATATATCTTATAACTTATAAGGAAAAGGAATTGTGTTATATACCATCAGCATGAGTAAGTCGGGTAATTCCTCCAATTGCATCTTTTGCTTTCCGTGGCACAGCTAGGGAGTTAACATGGTATTGTCTGGTAAAACTGACACCCAATGCCGCTGGGATTCCCTACAAATTAGGAAATATAATAAGATAGGGTTCTGATTATACATCCAACCACAACCCCTCAAATGGCTAGAAAGAATTAGAGGAAAGCATTAAAGCAACTTACATTGAATAGAAGTCCATTAGTATCTTGGAAGAACAGAACCCATCTCAAACCAGCCTCACGCCTGTAAAATGATAAATATTCACATATCATGGTATCATATTAGTGTCATACACGCACAACCTATCTACTGCTGCAAATTTCTAACAGGTAACTTCAGCCTTCAGACTTTAGCAGCAAATTAGAAATAAAGCTAGATTGTAAATGCAATTTAGCATTATCTTTAATCTTTATCTCATTATGCAGTCATCAGTCACAGAATAATTAGTAGCTTTAAATGTACTAAGGACCAGCAAAGTTGTGAGAGATTTAACCACACTATTCATCAAACTTTGAGCACACACAGAAGACCAATTGACATCTGTCTTTTGATTTTTAGAATCTAGGAGACCAAAATCAGAAATTACAATAATAAATATTAAATAAAATCATAGGGTGGCAGTTGTGCGCATTCCATAATGATAAATAATGACATACCAAATATTTAGAAGGCCGCTAGAGTAGAGTAGTGAATGCACATCACCATGCCCGTGAGGTTTGGTCTACCAAAAAGAGAAACAGAAGAGGAAACAGACAAATTGAATACTTAGGGAAAAGGAAATAACAAAGTTCTTCAAAGCCTTAGTCACTGAAATATAATGATTAGTTACATGTATGAGTAACTGTTACCTGAATCCTGTACTTGTTACGTGGGTCCACTGCAAGCCTGGCATCATTATCATCTAAGCATGCTACTTTTTCCTGTAACATTCTAGAGAATTCATATAACATCTAGAATGAGCTTTCTTCAACAACTCAGTAATGACCACATGTACCTGCTTTAGAAGTTTGACTTGAGTAGGTTCCATTCCGAAATAAGAATTTGACTCTAAAAGCTCTAGTGTACGAGAATGTGTATCATCCGATGTCATTATAACCAGAGGAATTTTTGTTTGGGATTCACCTACAGATTCGAAAAGAAACATTGATATGATTGAAAAGATAAGAAAATTTAACACAACAATTGCCTTCACAATAATTAACTGCCTTTCCTAAATAAAACCCAACCACTTAGAAACCTATGCCACATCAAATAATTAATCTCACCATGTATCTGGCATGGTTTTATGTGCTTCTGGTGCAAAATAAGAGAGTAAGAATTAAATAATAATAATAATCTAAGCATGCTGAGATTGGTCCCACATCAGCATTAAGTGCTAGTGTTGGACATGAAAAAAAAAGAAGAACAAATCTGCAGAGGGAACTTTTGCTCTTTCCTCACGTCACAAATAGAGAAAAAGTTATATGTGAAACTTGGATGGGTTCCACATAATGGTACCATGTTCTCTTCTATGCCGACTGGCACCTCATCATCTCCTATGCGTGATAAATCCAAGAGGAAACTTCCCCTATCATTATCTTTCTAATATTTCATCTTTGTTTCTTTCTCATTTTTCATTTTTCTTAGATGATCTAGTATTTAGGGGTCATGGTCAAACACTGTAACAGTCCCGTGTTACAAAGCACACGCACACAAATGGAGTGTTTAACGCAAAGGACTAAAGTTTAACTTTAGAACCCTGTATCACTGGTTCCAGAATGCTGCTCTCATACCAGCTCGAGGTGGACGTTTGCTTTTGAAGATCTTGTATTTCATATTCATGAGACACTATAAAGTAGAAATGGGGAAAGAGCATCTCAACATTAAAGGTAGCACTAGCATCCTACAAAATTTAACCACATACTATGTGATACTGAGCTGGTGACAAACCTGGTGGTGCAAGTTTAGAGTTAGCATCTTGAAGAGCCAGAATTGATTCAATATAATACTGTAAAAAGCATGTTCCTGTTGTGGTTTCTCTTGGAAGAGCCAACTGCAAAACGTAAACAATAGGTTACACATGTTGGCACTAGTTTAATCAATATGTGGCAATAAGTAATCAGCCCCATTAGTACTTTGGCATTTTTTGTATCAACAAGAAGATGTGTTTTCACATCAAGCCACTTGCATTTATCTAACCCAGTAAGATTAATTGCAAGCTAATTTATTAAATGAAAACCTGATATAATCACAGGAGATGTTCAAGTTTACCCACAAGGCCAACAATGCTTCATGTCATGGGAATGTTTGGTCAAGAAATATGTCCATAAGTTTAATTTAGTACACCTCAAGAATGCCAACAATAGATCAGAAATACTACATTGAGGACTGAATAAAGTGCAAATGCATCAGTGAAATGCTTAAAAACATGAGCAAATGATTTGAAAATCAAATCTGAGCCCTGACCATGCTCAATGAAGGCTAGAGCCTGCTTGACTAAGAAGATATTTGGTTCAGAAGGAAGATGCTACATGGCAAAGATGCAAATCAAGAAGAAGACACTTGAGGCTAGAGAGGAGTAAAAAAAAAACCAATAAGGAGAGTACGGATAAAGCCATCAGAAATAATTGGTATAAAAATCATTGTAAGTTGTCTTGAGAGATGCAATGCGCTTGAAAGTATTAAAATTGACAGAAAACTGAGTGACCATAATTGACAGTGAATTAGAAACCTTAATCCCATTGTATCCCAGACGTTCCCCAAGCCCACCGGCAACAAGAACAAATGCAGCTTTCCGAGCTTCTTTAACACCTGCCTCCTCAAAACTGATAAAGCTGTCATCACCAAAAGTCAATGTTTCACCTGTTGGAACCTGAAATGTCATTGCTCAAGTATCACTCTATCACGTTTCATGTTGTCGACCAGAAGTCATTTAATAACCAATGTTCTATAAACAATATTAATAGCACTGCGACATCAAATGAAATCATATGGATCAATGGTTTTATACCAGTTATCCAGAATCATCAACTTTATCCAATGTATATAATATTTAAATATATGAGACCTATGTACACTTACAGAAGGTGTGAAGCCGTCAAATGGGTTCTTTCCATCTTTTGAATCGGCTAAGAGTTCTCTAGCAGTTTTGATATATGATGCCAAACCCCCTGGATAGCTTGAATTAAGCCGAGTCACCTGTAGTGAATTTCAATCAGAAGACAATTGAAAATATAAAATAAAATAGTATCGGAACCCACCAGCAAAACAACATTTTCCAGAAACACTGCCTTTTAAGGCAATGGTGTTATCTTGCATGTTTAATTACAATGTTTAAATCATGAATAAATTCTGGTTTTTGAATTTTTTATAAAACCAACTTTGTTCCAAAGCATATCATGTATATGATTTAACATTTTTCATTCCTCTATCTTCATTGCTCAATTGAGTTGAAATGGACGCTATATGAAAGAAACGGTGATTACACAGAGAGTATCGAACTGTAACTTAGATCCAACGCCTCCAATTTTGCAAAACAAAATTCAATTTCAGATCCGGGGGGAAAAAACAAAAAAAAAAAGGTAATCTTTTACGCAAATAGAGACAAAAAAAAAACACCAAACCTGATCCAAAAAAGCTTTCTTTTCCTCATCATCATCACCAGGCTCCGCCCAATGCTCAAACAAATGACTCTGTCCCGTTTCCAACAGGATCTTCGCCAACTCAATCTACAACTCACCAACAATCCCACTCAAAATCACTCCAAAAAAAAAACGCAATCAAAATTGTTCACAAAAACAATAATCCCATACGTACCTGTTCGGCGGTCAGAAGGTGGAGATTCTTCTGAAGATTCGGAGGGGAAGCGTCGATGCCGAGGTTCGATAGCTTCTCGGTGGCGGCATCGAGTGCGGAAGCCATTGTTTCTGTGGCTAAGAGCGAAGAAGCTACGCAGTAATGGAAGTCCTTGTTGTGTTCGACGAAAGTCCGAGTAGAGCGCGAAACTGATGAGTTGCGTGCGGAATTGTGGTGGAAGTGGAGGGAGTGGCTTGCACAGAAACGGTGTGTATTTGTATTGTATGGATGGTTTTTTTTCTTTTTGGGTTTTAATATTATATATAGGCGGTAAATTGGTGCTGGTCACGAAATGTTAGTTATTTGGGCCCACTGTTTGCGTGCCTCTCTTTGTAATCTCCGTGACGTGGGCGTTTATTTCACGCCGTCGTTCTCGTCCTTCGAATTAATTCGGAAATTCCGATTGGTTTTGGTGCTTGCAACAATACGGTGCCGTATAAAGGCAAATAAGCCAAGTATTTGTTTATCAAATTGTTTGTCCTCTTTATTTTTTCGGAGTAGGGGAGATTTGAACTCGAAATATAATCCAACAATAAGAATAGAAATACCTCATAGACCAAAGTGTTAGTTAATAATTTGTTTTATATTTTTGAATTTCTCTTTGTACAAATATATCTAGTGATCTACAAATCTTATATCTTATTATAAAACTACGATCCTATTAAAAATGTACATAATTTTACTTATTTGAGCCATATAATATTGGTTTTTATAAATTACAACACATTTGTATGACGAGTGTATAAATTTATTTTTATAGACTATATATAATATTGGTTTAATGATAATGTTTTTTTCAAATTATATTTTTTTGGAAAAAGACAAAAAAAAAAAAAAGGGCACTTTCAAGCGAAGCAGATGAGTGGACCAAGAATTCGGATACCAAACATTGAAGGTTGAAGATGAGTTAGAAACATGCAAAGCATGAAAAGGTTGAAGATGGTCAATCGTTGTCTTTGTTTGTTGGTAAACCTACTTTACATTTGTCTAAACTTACGATGAACATATGCTATAAAGCATATCCTCCTCACCTAAGAATATTTTCAGTTACCCATAAAAGATAATAAATAAAAGGAAGAAATTATATCCCGTTCTCCTTTTCCCAACTTACCACATATCATTAATCCAATAAGTATTTGGTACTAATTTAGTTCAAACATGAAATCACTAGTCTACAAGTAATTAATCCTTTCTATTTGGCTAGACTCTGTTGGTAATCATACTTATTAAATGTATTATTATTTTTTTGGTATTTTAAAGCAATCATCTTTAAACCCTAGCCCCCTCTCCCAAAAAATACTTATAGAGCCGTTTTCACTTTGAGGGGGGAGGAAGCCACTGTTCTTCCTCCCCTCTCCCCTCTCCCTTTTTCTCTTCCTCCCTATCTTCTTCCCTCATTTTCAGAGACAAAAGGTTTTCCCTATTTGTCTACGTTTTGTTATGATTTTCCTTCAACTATCATAGACGGCTGAGATTTGGCGTTGGATCTCCACCTTTTTTTTGGGCGTCGAATCTTCACCACCATCCTTTTTGCGGTTTCTTTATGTTTGGAATAAATCACAAAGATTCTTTGGGTTCATTGTGTAGTTTTCATCTCTTCTTTTGTGAGAGTCTTTCACCTTTTATTTGTGAAAGCTCTTCATCTCTCATTTGTGAGAGTTTTATTTGTATTGTTATGACTTGGTTTTTTCAAGCATTATCTTTTTTTTTTTATTCTTAGTTTGCAATCTTAGTTAGGATGCCTATGGCAGAGTTTCTTCGATCTTGCATGATCATTAGTGGAGGCGCACAAGATTGTCTTAATTTTGATGTTAGACCGCGTTGTTATTGTAGTGGCTCTTTATGGCTAGTTTGTATTGGCTCTTTGTGGCTAGTGACTTTTTTGGCTCAATTATGAATGCAATTTTAGAATTTATTCACACACAAAAAAAAGACTCATAGTTTCAACTATTTGCTGAATTAATGTTTACTAACTTAGAATGAGGAAAGTCATGAATCTTCAACAATAATATTACCTTACGACATGTTTACTAATCTATAATTGGATTATGAGGAATTGAATTGAGGATGAATTGAATTGAGGAGGAGTTGGATTGAGGAGAATTAGATTCTGAATTCTTATTGAAGTTGTTTACTAAACCATATGAATTGAGAGGAGTTAGATTATAGATTTATATTGAAGATTTTTACTAAATCATATGGAATTGGGGTATGAGTGATTCTAATTACTAAAATGTCCTCATTGTTGGGTTAAAGCATATGGTAAATTTGGAAATTTTAAAATTGTGTGAGGATATAATGGGTAAAAAATATGAATTCCTAATGAGTTAGTTCTCCACGAATTAGAAGACCACCTCCTACTCAAGAACTGAATTCCTCCAAAATCAAGAATTCAATTCCTAATTTTGTGTGGGCCCTACTGACTTTTAAATTTCTTGATGTCAAGTAAATAGAGGAATCTTCCATATGTGGAATTCAATTCCTGATTAGTTAACTGTAACATCTAGGAAAAAAAAAATTTAATGATATTAATAAAATATATTTTTTAAACTTAATTATGAGTTATAATTTTTTTTTTTTTTTAAAGGCAACGTGTAAGCCAAGCCTTTGTTCCTCCCTTCATTCTTCCCCCCCTTCCCTCTTACATTCTCTTCAAAAATCTGATTTTGATATCAAATTGGGATAAGTTGTAAACCTATTGGAGATTACTCACCTAGGTCTAGGCTAAGAGTATTAATTTCATAAATTAAGATAAGATAGGATGAAGGAGATAGAATTTGGGGTGAGGAAGAGAAGAAAAAAAAAATCTCTAAGGTGAGTCAATTTCGAAAATTTTGGTTTTAACCTTGTGGTTGTGTAATTTTAGTCTCTTAAAGAATAATTTGAGTCATATGAGTGTTAGGAAAATTGAATTGGAAGAGGTTGGACTTCTATTTTCGGGTTGAGTGGATAGAGCAATTTTTCAACTATGGGTGTTGTTGATTTTGGTTTCATTTTGAGTTTCTGATGAGTTCGATTGATAGGTATGAAGTTTAGAATAGTTTTAGAAGCCTTAGGAACAACTTGGGGTGTTAGAATGGTTGAAAACAACTTTGAACAAAATCTGGAAAATGTCATTTTCTGGACATTTTCAGCCCGTGAGCCTCACTTTGGCTCTCTTTTTCTCCCAATATTTTGAGTATTTGAGGAATTCAATTGTTGGGTTTTAAACTAGACATGGCAAGGAACAAAAACAAATTGGTTTCATCAAAGTTGGTTGAGTCTTGATAGGTCAAACACATGTGCAAAGTTTGGAAAAAAAATCTGTTTTCTGCAGAAAACCAGCCATGAGCCCAACTTTGGAGCTGGTTTTCTCCTTCGTTTTAGCTCCGTTTTCAGTGTGGTTTGTTGGGTTAGAAACTAGAGACATTAAGCTTCAAAACCACTACAAGTTTTCCCATTTTCGCTAACGTTTGGTCGGTCAAAATGCCTCACAAAATCTGAGATTAAATTTGAAAAACAAGGAAAAGTCGCAGGAATTTTTTTTAAAATGATAAACAGTAACTAGAAACAAGCCCACTTGCGGCTCCGGCAAGTAGCGGAGCGTGGGTGCATTCTCTATGTTAAGAGAGAAAAATATTTTTATAAAATTAGATTTTCTAACTTCATTTTTGTTATTTATTTTTTCAAATCTAGGAACGGGAGAGAACCCGGCAACCTCCGAAGGGTAATTTTGTCATTTTAGCTTCTTGGACACGAGGTAAGGTCTCTAACTTTTTCCCCAATGATTAGACTATATCACTTTTAATCTTGGTGTTTATATATAATACTAAATATGAATATCTTGTTGTTTTACTTGGTGGGTATCGTTAGGTGAATGCTAATGTTATTATTTTATGAATGTTTATCGCATATTAAATGATGTTTGATGAATATTACTATCCATGTGATTAAATTTAAAATATTATTATTTTTATTTGAATTGTTATTATTCTGCAAACGTTTAAGCTGCATTACATATGGATCATAAATACAGTTGTGTTGGGTCTGTGCGTAGTTTAAGATCTATCTAAAGGGTGGGAGAAGACTTTATATATATCAGGAAAAAAAATGTGGAATATATTCAGGTGACGGGAGTAGAGCTTGAATATATTGAAGTGATGGGAGCAGCGCCTCTAATGAAAAGTGAAAGTTGAGAAATTCGTTAACAAAACTTGGGGTAAGGGACGGATGAGCACTAATTTATATTTTAGAGTATTCAGAGCCACAGTGGCATGATATGAAACATACATGCTTGATGCCCTAAAGTATGAATTAGTGGGTTTAGAAGGGAGTGAGTTCATGACATCATCGCATATGCATAACTCATTTATCTTGTAATTGTTAGGAAATCGAAGTTCCACCAGAGGACTAGATCAGTGTTGTTAGTTACTGTTTGTAAAATTATTAAGGAATAAATTGTTGGAATATTACTCTAGTGTGTGTAACTAGCTTTGAGCTATTGCGACTCTGACTTTGTATTTATTAAATAAGCTTGTAATATTATTGGCTCTATTTCTATCATATCATGGTTATAGGAGTTTGTTTTTTTAACTATGGTATGATTCATGCCTTAATTCGGGGATAATCCTTATTTTCGAATCGGGGGGTGACATTAACACACCATTAATGTTTACTAAGAAAATCATCAATCAAGAAAGTTAGGGCTTGTTTGGTACACCGTGCAAGCTTGGACTGGCTTGGCTAAAATTTCATCCCATGTTTGTTTCACCCGGTTCTAATTTTAAGTGGGATTAACTAATACTGGGCCCACCAAAAACACCTTCTTAGGTGTTCTTAGCTAAACTCGTCTGAAGAGGAAGGACTAACATTCCCTACCCAATTATGCAACGAGCAACCACGCCCAATCGCTCCACAACCACCGACCCACCAAGCGACAACCACAACCACCAGACACTACCACCAGCCATAGCCACCAACCACAGCCACCCAAGAAGGAGAAGACAGAATTGAAGAGGAAGAGGAGAGAACAGAAAATTTTCGAAAAACAAAACAGAGAAGAGGAGAGAAAATGTAGAAGAAGAGATGAGAGAGATTTTTCGAAAAAAAACAGAGAAGAAGAAAGAAAATGGAGAAGAAGAGGAAAGAAAATGGAGAAGAAGATGAGAGAAAATTTTAGAAAAAAAACAGAGAAGAGGAGATAAAATTTTAGCAAAAAAGAAAGAAAAGAAAAGTAGACATAAGAAGAGGAGAGAAAATGGAAAAGAAGAAGATGAAAGAGATGTAGAAGGGAAGAAGAAGAAAGAGCAGCAGATTGGTTCGTCCAAAAAATAAAAAAAGAGATGCAGAGAGGAAGAAAGAGATGGAGAGAGAAGAAAAGTCAAAAAATATTTAAAAAATCTTACATTTCAAAAAAAAAAAAATTGTCCTAGTCCAATCAAATATATACCAAATGCTGTATAAGTATTATCCAGCTTATGTCAAGCCAAGCCCAAGCCAATCCAAGACAATACCAATATTTAGTCCAGTCCATGACAGTCCCCCGTACCAAATGAGCCCTTAGTGTTTTACCATATTTTATTTATTTATTATAATGCTTGTTTTTCTAGATAAGAGAAAATTAAATTGTAATTAATAAAAGCTTTATTCAAGAAAAGGTAAGGACTTTTGTAGCAAAAAGAAATAGAAACATAGGATTTGTAATTAAAAACCGTAACGTCGCCGCTCTTGCAAGTGCTGGGCACCAAATTTCTTCTTGTCATCTTTGTAAAGATAATCTTCCTCCGTCTGCTGCAGCTAGGGCTGCGAACTGGGATTCTCTTTCTCTGGGTTGCCCTCGCCGCTTTTCCTTGTAATCTTTCCTTTGCTCATTTTTAAATAAAAAAACACTGTGCAGTCGACTGAAGTCCTCAAACCTGACGAAGTGTAGTGATGCTTTTGGCTTTATCTTAGGGTTCATTGTGCAAACTTGATCTCTTGCGTCGCTTGGATTTAGGTAAGAAATAACATCAAGATCCCTCCTGAGAAAACACGGGAAAGCTATTTACTTTTTTATTGCGCTAATTTTGAAGTCTCTGTTTTTAGTGTTTGTTTTTTGTGTCTCACTGATGTTGGGTTTCTGTTATTTTGTTCAGAGAAAGTGTATAACTTGGGATCTTCGTTGTTTTTTTCTTCTTTTCCTGTATTTTCTCAGCCCAATACCCCCTTTTGGTTCCTGAGAAAACCCGGGAATTTTTTTTTATTGTGCTAAATTTCAAGTGTTAAACTTTACTGCTTTGATTAAGGTTTAATGATGGTGGGTTTTGTTATTTTGTTTAAAGAAAGTGTAGGAATCAGGATCGTCACTGGTTTTTCATTTTTCTGTATTTTCTCAGAAACCAAACGGGGGTTGTTCTGTTCCATCGATATTACAGAATTGTGGTCACAATGCATGCTCTGATATTTGCATTATCGATATATGATTTTGTTTCTAGGTGTTTTGAAACAGAAGCTTGGCAGTGCAACGTCTCAGTCACTGACTTAGAAGTAGTGTGGGGAGAGACGAGGAGGGTTTTTTGTGTGCTGATTGTTGGTAAATGGCGCCCTATAAGGGGATACGAGAGCTCAACAGTTTAAAGAAGGATTATGAGGGGGATTGTGAGGATGACAAGAGGTTGGCCAGGCGGAGGAAGAGAGAGTGCATTGCTGATAGGAATTTTGAGCCCAAATCCTGGTTCAGTGCCACGAAGAAAAGAAGAGACTGTAGTATCCAAGGGGAAGAAGAAATGGAGGATAAGGATTTTGAGAAATCATTGAATGGTTTAGATCTTTATGGCGATTGGGTTGATGATGATGTGGATCCTGACTATAAGAAATTTTTGGAAAATCTGACGGAAGATGGAAACTCCTATATACTGGTGGTTGTTCGAGAGAATGAGAATTTAGAGCTGATAAAGTATGAACAAGAAGATGGGGAACTAGATGAGACCATTTTAGATACCCCAGAAACTTTGAAAAAATCTCAGGTGAAAAAGAAGACAGAAAGAAAAAAAGCTTTGAGGGGTAGTATAAAGAGGGAACAAATTTATTGCTTTAACGATTCTGTTATTCCTTTGAATGAAGAAGAGTTTAAGAGCCCAAGAACTGTTAGGTATGCTATGAGGGAAAAAACAAGGGGAATTCCGGAAGATTCAGAGGGTCTGCCAAAGAAAAAGAGTTCAGAGGTGAAGAAGAATGTAAATGTGGAAGCTCCGGATCCTGTTTCCAATAGGACAAGAGGGCGTTCTAATAAATTTCATGGTTTAGAGGTTCCCACTACTCGAGAAACTTTAAAAAGTTCTCATATGAAGAAGAAGAATGTAAATAAGAAAGGTGCAGATGGTGGTACAAAGGGGCTTCCTGTTAAAATACCTCATTTGGCAGAGCATGGACGCAACCATGGAGCTGCGTCTGGTCAAATAGACAGGGACATGGACTATCAAGAGTTTCTAGATGGTCTACGAAAATATGGTGGAAAAGTGGTGTATATACCTACAACTGGTGGACCAGTGGCAGTTGTACTTGAGGAGGATGTGGAGAGTAAAAATGAGTATTTTACCTCATTTACGGCAGTATGCATCTTCCCCCGTTTCAGCTTTGGTTTGTTTTTCTAGTTTATGCTATCACGTGCATACACACGCACTCATACACACATGTGCATGCATAGTTTTATTAATTTGTGGCTTCTGATTTTTTTTTAATGGTTGTTTCTACTTTTAATTCTTTGAAAATAAAAAGGTGGACATAGACAGTGGGTGGTGTGTTGAAACTTGTGATACAAGTCATGCCCAGTTTAGGATGGGGCTTATGAAGGATCTTAAACGGCCTTATGACCAAGAAGAGTATAAAAGGCTCTTGAAAGAACTGACCCTACGAAGGCCAATAAATCACGACAGAAATCTGCGCAATGGAAGAACAAAATCCTACCCAGTTGCAGGGAAATTAGGAGCTTCATATCGAGAGCAGCACATAGGTTGGTTTTCTTTATAATGCATTTGTTTTCCCATGCTTGCTGCTGTCTTTTTTTTTTGGTACATATGGGGTATGCTGAATATGAAAATTTTTGTGGCTGCTGATTCTCTTATATTTAGGAAGTCTAGGATTTTGTATGCTCCACTGCGCATATACATGTTAAATGAACTGAATTGGGCATTGAGTATATAATGTGGTCTGATCCCTTCCTTTAGATTCATATTTTATATTGTTTACATTTTAATACCAGAAGTACAAAGATTTAGATGATTCACACGCTATTATGCATGTTTAGATTATACAGAACTCTGATTCTTGTTGATTGGGAAGTTCTTAAGTAGAATCCTCATGCCTCTACTTGCAACCTTTTGGGGGATGAACTGGGGCCTTATTAGATTTGGTCCCCAGAGTTCGATTGGACCCATTATGGGTCAATCCTGCTACGTTTATCCCTTAACTATATGTACTTATATTGCCTGGTTTATGTTTAAATTTTAAGGACTTAAAGTTCAGTAATATATTTACATACATATATTGTAAATTGATTGATGGTGTAAGGCCTTGTTGTCTGTGTAATGCCATTGCCTTTGCGTACTGCTGTTTAGCTCATTTAATGAGGACTGCTATCTTAAGAGAGGTGTAGGGCATCTTTTTTGGAGTGGCAGTGTTTTCCAACATGACTTCTTTAATGACAAAAAATTATTATTATTATTATTTTTCATTTTCCATGGTTTCTTTGAAACTTATTGTTTTAGATGCTTCTGTGTACAACTTACCAGTTTTGCATTCTTTCAATTTTATTGTATTTAACTTCTAATTAATTTGTTTTCTAATCTTGCAGTCCTGGCAAGAAAGATTGATGCTGCTGGTAGCGACCGCCCTAGAATTTTGAATCTTTTGCGTGGATTTTTCTACTGGCTGAAGGTTAGTTTGTTTTATATTTTGTTGCATGTGTGTGCTTGGTACAAGGGTATCTGCTTAGTTTGTTTTATTGAGCAAACCATCCATTAGAAAAAGGTAGGAAAAGGATTTGGTGTAATGTGGCAGTTGCTACTTGACATTCAATCCGGTGATACACTAACTAAAATTTTGTTGGGGTTGATTGCAATTTTTGTCCAGTTTTCAATACCCATATTGACATAAGACTTTTTTTTTTCAAAGTACTGGGGGCATTTTCATTTATGAACAAGGGGGGCAAGCCCCAGAAAACAACCAACTAACCTACATCAGAACAAATCAAATGAGATCTAGCAAATCCTAACAAATCATCAGCTAACAGGGAAATAATCCAGCCAGGAGCGTCCTCAAACACACAAGCCCCTAAATCCATATTGTAGCTCCAATTAGCCAGGCCATCTGCAACACAGTTCTTCTCTCTGTGTTGAACATTACAATCACCAATCTGCATTTGATCACAGCAGCTACTAACCAAAGCAGCATTCATCACGCACATGGCGTATGCACGGATTGACATGCCTTTGCATTGTTGTTTATATGTTGGTGCATGAATTTGCATGTGTTACTTTGCATCATGCGCATTTTCTCTATCAGTTATGCCCAGTGAAGATTATTGCATTCTCTTCTAATTGCATTGATTTGTCTAATTGTTTTAAATTTTTGTTAGAATGTGGCGCAAGAAGGATGCTTCTGTCCTTGGAGTGACTCGTCTTGTTTGAAGGTGTTGCCTCAAGCTGATAGAAAAAGGAAGTTTAGCCGCATGTAGGACTTCTTGCATTATCTTCAGATTGTGACGGAAGCGCAGTTGTACAGATTAGGCTGCAGCTGGGTAAGGTGTTAGCATGAAAGTTGTCAGGGATTCAAAGTGGCACATTTTACAGCTGCATCATACGATGCTATGCTTTAGGAATTTTTGTGAATGATGCATACTTTTGTTCTCGCTAATGGAGTGCTAACTGTATATTAAAATCATATTTGACTCTCAAAATCAGACGTATATTTTTCTTTTTCTCCATAAAAGTTAACCTTCAATGATTAAGAACAGATAGAAGGGAAGCCATTATCATATGACAATCTAATATAAAATATACATTTTCTTTCTCCAGCCATTCTGTTTGGATCTTATCATTGTACATCCTGAGGTTGGATATCATTGTTATTGAACATAATGCGAGGCTTGCCCATGCTGAAGTTGAGGACTCTTGCATCCATGTTGTATTTTATTTCCCCATCATATAGCATCTTCCTTATGTAGTGCTCTATATCCGAACCAATCAGACGCAGAGTATATTCTGTCAATGGGGCACCCTGATTTTCACACCAAAGTAATATAAATGCCTCAGCAAGGAACAGAACCCTCAACGCTAGAAACAATTCAAGATTTAAGAGGAATATGGGTTTTGTGTTTAATTTAAGATTTAAGCCTTGCTTTTAGTCATGAGGCAAATGGCTTGTAATTTAAGTGATTAAAAGTATTTACTCCTGCATCCGAGATTGTAGATTCAATTCGCTCCTAACTTTGTTTGTATAAAGGGAAAAAAAAAAGTAGTCATGGGACTTAAATTTACCTCATAGTGATCTACAAGCTCTTGGAAGTAGGAGTAGACCTTATTGCAGGTTTCAGAAGTCCACACAAACTCCTTGGTGGGGTCCAGGATAATCGTGAGCTTATCCATCTGTGTCTGATCAAAAGCACAGGTTTCTGGGTCAACGTAAGCTGCATAGATCCTGACATGCCTTGTCACACTGCTAAGCCAATCCCCTCCATATTCTCTGCCCATGTTCTTGCTCTGCACATTCACTTGTTTTTCCACTGGCCTTGGTGTGGTTCCTTTTGGCTTTATTTTCTCCTTTTTCAACTCTTGCCCTCCCTGCACCTCCACCTCTTGTGGTTCTTGGACTTCTGGCTGCTGAGCTGCTGATATGGAAAACCCCCTTCTCTTTCTCACTTCTTTCCTCCCTCCTCCAACATAACCCAACATGGAAAACTTTGCCAAAGCCATCGAAGAGGAAGTTGCTGCCATGGCTGAATGCAGAGAGCTATAATTGCCCTATGGCCCAAATTTCTGAATCGTTTATGTAGTTTTGTTTTTATGTAATGATGATGCTTTCAGGTACCGAAGTTTTGGGAAATATGGAAGGCCAATAGGCAATGATGATGTTCCACGTATTTATGAGGATAAGATTGAGTTGCGTGTGGTAAAAATGAACAGGCAATTAGCAGCCATCACATATTCACTTCCAGTTTTGTTTTATCCAAAATGAATTATTAACTAATTACGCAGAAGATCCACAAAAATTCTTAACTCCTTCAACATTCAGAAAAAAATTCGGGCTCAGGGGAATACTCACATGGAAAACAATCTCATTTTAACACTTGTAATTTTACAGTATACAAATGTACAAGGAAATTTATAAAAATAAGAAATTGAAAAAAAAAATCTCAATTTCTTAGTAAAGAAACAAAAAATCTATAACTAATACATCTGAAACTGATGAATTGGCTAAAATATTCGCAGGGCTATGGTGTACAAAGGATTCTCCCGGATCTTCCTTCTAATTTCTTCCAGTATTTACTCGAACCGCATTTACAACAAACTAATTACTCCATGGCATATAGCTTGTATACCGTCCCTCTTGAGCTGCCACTGTTATAAGATGTTTGTCTTCAGACTCCTGTCCAGTAAACGAACCGGTTTAATTAGCTCATCAAGGTCATCTAATTCTAATTCAGAGGAATCACTGTCGCACGATGCAGCTTGCTCGTTTATTGGATCATTGCTTTCTCCGGCCTCCTCATCACTAGCATCAATGCTAATGAAATCAGCAGCCCTTCCATCATCAAATATGCCATCACCATTTTGTGCACAGTGCTTTCCAGACACTGCTCTCGGCTCAGAAAAATTGATATCCTTGGATACAAAGTAACGGCCCCAAGCGTTTTTTTGTTCTCTTGTTCGTTTCCTTTTCTTTCCCTTTGTTCGGTTTCTGGGGTGGTGAAGCTTGCATTTAGGACCATGAGGACAGGTTCCAGTTGCTTCAAAAGACGGGCAGACATAGCTGTGCTTCTTCCGGCACTGTGAGGGACATATATATATTCTATTTTACTTATTCCAACATTAGTGTATGTTTTTTTGTTGAGAGAGAGAGAGAGAGAGAGAGAGAGAGAGAGAGAGTGAAAACCTAATATAATAACGAGAAATCCTTTTTGCATCCACCTATTTTCCACATATCTATAATTTAGCAAATTATACTGAACACATCCACCTATCCTATTCCCAAAACAACCCTGAATAAAAAGGATGATGTGCTCATTGAACCATACGTCCAAATGAGTGTTCAAAAATTTATTTCCCACAAAATCAATATGCATGCTTGATACGTCCACTACAGTTAACTTTCTACTCTCCTCTTCCATCAACCATTCCACTATCTTCCCATACACCCAACCCTCACCAGTTTTTCCTATGGCATGTCCAAATGAATGTAGGAAAGGAATGCATCCCCACATGCCACATGCACAAATTAAACTAACAGATAAGCCTTCGTACTAACAAGAGAAAAGAGTCCCAGATTCAAACCAATATAAAGATCAAAACAAACAAAAAGAAAGTTGTATATAATAAGACATTACCTCATTCCCGTCAGCACAATATCCCTTAAGAAATCCTTCACAAGTAGATGCCTTTGGATTCACATTTACATGTCTGTAAGGACAACTTTCATTGGAGCACAAACCTGCCAGGAAACCTGTTAGAATTTTTCATTTCCATTAATACCTTAAATAGCACAATGTTACCAGAATGCACCTTGCAAAAAGTAAGAACAGTCCTGCATTCTTTCGGGAATGACCTGCATGAAGATAAATATAAATAGGGAAAAAAAGAAGATAAATGTCGGAAAATAAGTATAAAGATCTGCTGTAGATCACGTGAAGTCCTATCACATGGTAAACCTTATGAGTCAACTTGCAGTTGGGATTGGAACACAACCCCTTCAAAAACTTTGTGCAGACTGCAATTTTAGAGGGATCATGAATATAGGGGCATTTTCCATCATCCTTGTTGCACTTGCCAAATCTCGTAAAAAACTGACAGTACTTCCGCTTCTTTGCCAACCGCAGTCTGGCAGTGTGCAAACTCCATCGAACTCTTTCATTAGCCAATATGCGAGTTCGTTTCTTCGGATTTCTGATAAGCTGATTACCATTGCCAATCCGCACATATCTGCCAAAATGGGAATGCATTTATATCTGACAACTTAAAAGCTTAAGAGGAGAGTAATTATAACTTGGAGGTTTCTATGACACAATCAACTGACATTCACATTTGCTCGCATTAATTTCAGCAATCTATGTACTCTATTTCATGGCATAAACTAAAGCAACTTACTCATCATTGCCGATCACCAATCTCCTTGGAACATAAGATCTCTTGGCATCCTTTTCTGGATTGAGCACAGCAGAGCTTGATGATCCGTCATCTACACAGAGCATGAGTGAAGATTGTATGACAAATTTGCTGATAAGATATTATCAGAATAGAGTGTAAATATCCCAAACTGAGAGAAAAAAGAAGGCTTTACAAAGAAAACACCTAAAAGGTCATTAATCAGCTTAGAAATATTTCTCCGGACTCTGAACATACAGCTAAATATAATTCAAACAAGAAAACGAAAAACAGAGTACAGTGTGTAGGCACATGCTGATAAACTATACATTTAACCTGCTAAATAATGTCAAAATCTTGTCGCAATAGAAATCAGCAGTTCCAAACTAGTCAGCAATCAGGGGCACATCATCAGCCCAAAATTATAAATCCCAAAGATATGAAGAAAGAAAAAAAGTCCCTCTCTTCCCACTTTCCAGTCACTCGGGAACTAGATGTGACTATCTACTCGTAAAAGGTTGAAACTTAAGAACATGTGGTGACCAGATCCATTATCCAGAAAAAGAAAAAAGTAGACAAAGCTCCTTGTATATGAAGCACAAAAAGATGACTAGGGCATTCAATATGCAGCTAAATTAAGTCCACCTGAAATTCTCTGAAGTGTTCGCCTTGAAGGATCCATTTTGTAACGGACACAACCAATGCGGAATATACGTTTTCCTGCCATATCATGAGATACTTAATAATCAAGTAAACATCCTCAGGGAAAAGACATACTGAAGGTGCACACCAAATGCAATACAACATGCAAGAACTGCTCATGCATCTGAGACATCAGAATTATCATAAGGCTCACTACACTATGAACTGACTTACCCGATATATTATTTCTAAATTTAGACCCAGAACCAACGCAAGCAGCACCACTGTGTTCTCTTTTCTTCTTCTCTACTGCAGCAACAGCACGTGTAGCTTCCTAGACAATGTTAATACAAATAATTAATATGGAGAGGGAAAAAACAGTTTCTGACTTGGCAACCATTACTTGACTTAAAAGAAAGGGGATAACTTTCAAGGGAAAAATAATAGCCTGCCTGTTCGTATATAGCCAACTAACCTCATTAGCTTTCTTTGAGCGACTTTCAATGGATTTTGACCATTTTAAACTGGACCCACCAACACTTAATACTTTGTACATTCTAAGTGAAAATCCATGGGTTGACCTAGTGTATACAGTATCCCGCCTTCTTGACAGCAGCAGTTTTTTACTGAAAGAAGAGATTAATATTTGATCTGCTTAAGCAACATATCCAAATGTGATTAAAACTAAATGCAGCTTCAAAGCAAGAAAAAAATATATAGCATACCTGATTGTTGATGCAGAACTATATTTGAAATTGGAAGCCTGACTTTGCATGGAAGTCCTCCAGTGTCTTGCTCTTTTCCACGGAAACAGGTGAGGCAATACCTTCTGATGGTCAAATGAATCACCATCATTGTTCGATGCCTGTGTACCACGTGGCGTCCACACCAAAGAGTTTTTTCCAGTTTTACTTGTCTTTGCAATAACTGTAAATAGAAACCCCACTTGATTTTATCATGCCAGAGGTAATATGATTATAAAACACGGAATGGGTTACCATACGAGAATGTCAAATTTGTAAAATGATATCATCATTGAAATGTGAAGCATGAAAAGAACTTAAGTTGGAAAAGGTTGCAAAAAAAAGGAAGCTTAAATACATTTAACAAAGTTGGAAAAGGACAACATCAAGGAAAGAGAAAAACATTCAGATGCATAACAGTTGGCAGTAATGAATAAATGAAATTGATTAAAGCTACTTTTGCCCAGATCCAGAAAATTCATTTCAAAATATTGGTTGATGCCATCTATCAGTGTAAAAGAATATTATTGCAGGGAGAACACCTCATTGAAAAAGTTCTAATAGCATACCCTTCTGTGATCGCTTCTTGCCATATATTCTGCTGGGGACAATCTTAGGAACCTTTTGCACCTGTGAGTTTAAATTGTCATTGGACATGATAACTGCCTGTTTAGCATGACCTTCTGAAGATGTCCTAATTAGCTGATTTTTGCGCCTCTTGTAGTAGCCGTCAAAGGATGAGTGTTGGATCTTATCAGCATTGTGGACAGGAAGGTCACAAGGACTGGAAGATGCAACCAACTGATTTAACTTGCGCTTTACATAGACAATATTCTTCGTATTTGAAGGCGCCAAATTCCCATCATGTAGTTCCGTCTGGTTTTCCAAACTGTTGAATGGACCACTAAGATTTTCCTGAGTTTCAGAAGTTACCAGTGAGTCATTGACAACAATTTTTGCATCTTTAGTTTCCAAACAATTCATAGGATCTGACGTAGTTTCACCACTAAGAAGAGGCTCAGCCAATTGGGATGATGTACGAACCCCCAAAGAGATGGCATCATAAGTAGATAATTTGGCTCCATTGGGCAACAGGGGTCTGGGCCTATCAAAAGGAGCATTCATTTCTCCCGTTCTCACGAGACTTGGAGGGTTTTTAACATCAACCCTACTGTCAGATCCTGCATTCTTCTTCAACCCATCTATACCTAAAGAGTTCAACCGATAAACAGCTGAGCTAAACCCATGAGAGCTTTGAGGTAGAGCAGCAACTGGAACTGGTTTTCTAACAAGGCTGTTGCCTTTACGCACATAAGAATTACTCTGAAGTTTTCCATCTTTTGGTGGTAAGATTCTTTGGGGTGGAACAGTACTCGAGAAAGGCATACTTGCAGGAAGAGAAGATGCAGATGCATTACCATTTCGATGCCAAGTCCGAGGTTTTGCCATATGATTTGACGAGCCAGTCTTCTTTGAGGTAGAAAACACAGAATATGAATGACCTGGAACAATCCTATGAGTAGCTTGACCCAACTGATTCTTCAACCGAGATTCAGCAGTTACGAGATTCAAACCATGAGCTGTCTTTTTGATATCCTGCAATGGCAAAGCTACTGTCTTCCCCGTGACTGATTGGCCACCTTCAGTTACAGGATGTGGTGTTAAATTAGATTTGGTACACTCTGATAATGAATTTTGAGCAGATGCACTGCAACCAACTTCAACCACAGACTTCAAATCTAATTTCTGGTCATCCCCACAATCTTTTCCATCAGAAATTTTAATAACTGATGGACTACAAGTTCGCATCTGCACGCCAGGGACATCAGTTGAAGTTTCTGGAGAACCCGTATCTGATAGTGTATCAGGCACAGACTCCACCCCTTCATCATTAGAGTTAGTGGTGGATACTTCATTGTCATTGGCGCACAACAGCAGACGATTTGAAGCAAATGGCAATGTATCTTTCACAGAGACATAATCTGATTCCATATCTGTGCAGGAAAATTTATAACCTAAATCTGGAGGCTCGACTTCTGAAGAAACTCTGCATAAAGCAGTCTCACCATGTATAATAACTTGCTCGTCTGTTGCAACTATATCAAAATTTTCTTCACGGTTGCTTTCTATGTCCATAATGTCAAGGTGATGATTATTTATGACCATAACTTGAGTACCTGCCTCTTTCTGCTCATTTCTCAATTGTGATGGACAAAGGAATAGTGTATCTGAAACTGACTCTTCATAAATTGAACAGGAGTCCACACCTTGGTGCTCAGACTTCATACCATCATTAGTAAAGGCATCCCTAGCTGCAGCTACAGCGTCAGATAATACTCCTGCTATATTATCCTTAAGAAATACAGTGCTTCCTTCTTGAGAAGGCATTAAATTAGCAGTAGCAAGGAGAAGACCTGTGCTGGAAGCAGCAACTTCGTCTTCTTCTTGTGTTGGAACATCATTAGACTTCAAAGGTGCATCTGTATAAAATGTAGATTTATCTGTAGGTCCATCATTGGTTTGAGATGTAGTCAATACTAAATGAGAGGCAGATAACTTTCTCTTCTTTATATACTTCGGTGAAGTCTCATTGGGATCACAGTTAACATCACTTCTAGTTGATAACTTAGCCTCACAAAGTCCATCTACTGAGCTTTTCCCATGCATAACACTTACCCCATCATTAACACGTTGTGAGCCAATATCTAACTTTCCAACACCAAAAACAGCGACTTCTGCATGACTAGCATCCTTCAGGGATGAACTTACTGTTGTATCCACAGAATTTTTGTTGACGGAAACATTTATAGGCTCTGCACAAGTGTTGGAAGCCCTTGAAGAGTCTAATCGAGACCTAACTTTTCTCTTCTTTTTATTCTTATGAGTAACACCCTTACTATCTCCAACTGACTTTGTAATATCTGGAGATCTTTGTGTGGCACAAATTCCAAATGATCTGGAGGCACCATCTGCAGATGGTTGCTTACCAATAATATTCTCATCATAATTAGTACAAACTTTGTCAGAATCCCAGGTGGTACCTCTACCAGAATTGGAGCAAACAGCTAAGGTCTCCCCCGAACTTGACAAACCAACAGTCATGCTGCTTTCTGCTGAAGATATACCCTTTGGAAGTTCTTCCACAAAACCAATTTGAAGTGATGTGGGGAACTGATATTTACAAACATTCTCATTGATGGCATCCACAGTGCCAATGTCATGAACAATTATTTCCTGATGTAACACATTTCTCCCACTCTCAATATCCAAGGTGGTTTCTGTACCATGGCCTGAACCATTTGCATTCATAATGTCGTCATGCATCATAATTTTCTCTGAACTTAAAAAACCAGAATTGGCATTGCCTTCTACAGATAGCATGGCCTCTGATGATTCTTTTCGGATGACATTATCAAGGGATAAACTGTTACCACTGTGACAAATCTGTTTGCTGACATCTATAACACCATCAGTTTCAGGACAACTAGCTACCCTAAGTGAATCAGTTACATTGTTGCTAAAATTTGAAATCGTAAGCAAGCCCTGGACAGAAGTATCTACAGTCAGAGGACCCTGATCAATGTTAAATTCTTCATGATTCGAAGAACCCAATTTTGAAGTTGAGTTGCTCCCAGTACTCTTACTACAAGAGTTGGCTTCAGTGCCATGCTCATCTGATAACATGTTTAGGGAAGAGCCATCTACTTTTTTATTTACAGGCAACGCATGCACATCATTTGAACATGGATCAGCAAAAGAAGAGGTTTCGCCCCTGTCAGCCCCAAAAGCTGCAGATGGTCTACAAATAAAGCTATCTGCTACCCCAGGTTCATCAATCTTATTTTTTGGCAGTGGTTGAGGATTTATGACCTTTTTCACTACTTTCTTTGCCACTTTTTTCTTCTTAGAAACCTTGAGAGAGGGCATTTGACCAGAACCAGCACTTTTATCAGCTCTTTGTAAAACCTTGCTTTTTGAAGCCCTTTCCACTTCACTCTTTCCAAACGAATCATCAGTCACATTAGAACACGGCTGTGAATCGATATCACACCTACTCTCAACACCAGAAGTAGTCACTTCCTCTTCCAACAGTCGCAGGTCCTTGTCTGAATTGGATGTCATATCCTCAACAACTACAGAGCTATCCAAATGTACAGCATCCTCACTGAGTTTAGTGAGTTGAGAATTTGAAAATTCCCTGTCAAACACTGAATCTCTCTTAAAATTCCTATTCCCAACTGTCTTTGCCACTAGGGAATTCGATTTAAATGATACATCAAGTTCCAAAGGGCTCCCACCTCTCTCTTCTTCATCCATCTCACGATCCGAATACTCATAATGTCCTTTCCCTCTGTGGGAACTAGAGCCAGAATTATCAAAATAAGCAGAGTGATTCTTGTGACTAGGTTTTGCCATTTGCAGCCGGAGCAAAGCACTCTTCTTCTGAATCTGCTTCCTCCTATTATTACTACTACCTCTTCCTGATTCCGAACCATAATACTCCCGATTCCCTGAAACATTCCGACCCCCATTAGTCTCATCAACCTCGAACGGATCATACAACTCTCTACTAGCTTGTCTGTCATGATGAACCCATCTCTGAGTATTCTCATACACTTCATCCCTCCTACCACCACCACTCCTCATCAACTCATCATACCTGCCATCATAACCTCCGGATTTCGAATCAAAATCCAAATTATTGGAATTCAAATGATTCGAATTCTGATTCGACACAAACCCCAATTCGCGATAAGCAATTTCAGAATTGGGTTCTACACGAGCTCGGCGACGATTATTATACTCATCGTCGACCACCCGCTGATCCCGGAGCAGTTGTTCATTGTACTCGCTTCTAAACCTAGCACTACCACTACCCTCTGATTCAAGCCTAAACTGGGGTTTATGCGATTCACGATCACGCTCGAAATCAAGATAAGCCCTCGAAGGGTCCCAAGAATCGGGATTCTTTTCGAGGTAGGGAAGATCAAATTGGGGCAATCGATGATGGCGATGGCGCTCGGCATCGAGAGTGACTCGGCTGGAGACACGGGGCGAGGAGACAGGGAAGTCGTGAAGAGAGTGAAAGGTTCTAGAATGTTCGGAATCAAAGGGCAATTGGGGCTGGCTGGGGTTGTAGGGATGGGGCGGCGGTGGTGGAGGTGGAGGCAGAGGGTGATACGACGACGTTGGGGGTAGTGGTGGCTGTGGAGGCGGCGGTGGTTGGATTTGTAGTGGTGGTTGCTGGTGATGGTGGTGGTTGTAGTGGTGGTTGTTGTGGTGGCGGTGAGGATAGTTTGGGAAATTCAGGGGGTCGGCTGGGTAGGGATGAGAAGGAGCGTACCTTGGGTGCTGGTGAAGGTACTGAGGCAGGTCCATGGAAGGCAGATCTTGGCTTCCTATCTTTGGCTTCTTCTTGGGTTTCTTGGCTCTGCTCTTCTTCTTCTTTGAATTTCTTGTGCGACTTTGCGTTTCTTTTGTTTGGGTTCAATCCAAATTGGATCGGCTTTTTTTCTTTTTGTTTTTAGGTGGGCAGTTTTTTCTCGCGTTCACACTATGAAACCGATGTAAAGGTTTTTTTCAGTTTTCGAAATAAGACGACATGTCGTTCTTATGTTTCAGTTTTCAAATGGTATGTACGTGTTAGAGGTGTATAATTTTATTTTATTTTCGGCCAAACCCATTCTTTGAATCTTGACTGACAAATCTTTTAAATATTTTCCAATTATAATTTGATGATCATTTATGTAAAATAAATGAGTCAATAATTTGACAAGATATACGTTTAAGATACGAAAAATCCACTAATACCCAAATGATTTTCATCCTCTTTGACTTTGACAAATTTCAACCCAACTCTTACGTAAAAAAATGTTTTACTACGGTCATCCCTAATGTAAAGCATGTGTGGAGCAATAGCAGAGGGTCTTCAATTTTTTTTCTTTTTTATACAAGCGATATTTTACTTTAATATAATCTAAATTACGAGCAGAAAAATTCGAACTCATGTGCAGAGTGAGGAGCACATCCGCTCTAGTCAACTAGACTAAGCCCATATCTACTTAAATTCACTTAGGGGGGTGTATTCAATTAAGAGTTTCAAAGAGTTTAAAAGAGTTTAGAAGTTTGGGTGTATTCAATTGTTGCATTCCTAAAAGGACACAAATTAATGTGCAAACAACCAATTAAAAATACCCGCAAGTGCACGAATCTAATGAAGTATAGATTATGTAAGTACGGGGTCGATCCCACGAAGAACTTGTCGGTTTCCTATAAGTTCTAATTTGAGTACGTAAAGAACACTAATTTTACACAACACACAAACACAATACAAATTGGAAACTAAAAATGAAGTAAGGAAGATAAAAGAAATGAAACAACACAAGAAAACAAAGAAAAACACAAACAGCACTTTCTATCACCCGTTTATCACCATTTGGACAGATTCGTTTCTCTGTTTTTCAGTTTCGACCTCTGTCCAGT
>NW_018922239.1:6013-32070 GCF_002207925.1 Prunus avium | reverse complement strand
GATTTCGTTAGAAATTAAAGTGGTAAGTATAAATACAAAAGGCTTTGACAAATCTTATGTGAACCCTAGAAACTTTGAACGTGCTCTACGCTTTCCAGTCCTTGAACGTGTGTGCAAAATATCTTCTCTTTTTCTACGCTTTCTACGCTTTACAGTGCTTGAATAATTGTTGTTGCTATACATCATCATATATCCAAGCAATTGATGTTGCTTGTATTCGATGCACATCATGTATGAATCGTTGGTGTTTCTTGAATAGTTATTGTTGCCATCATCAAATATCAATGAACAGTACATCATCATCATATTTATTGTTGTGCATGTACTTTTTCTACGATTTTTCTACTTTTCATTCTTTTCATTTTTTTTTTTGGTTCCTGTTTTTTTTTTTCTTGAATAGTTTTTTGGTTGCTGTTTTTTTTTGTTTCTGTACTTTTTCTACATCATCCTTTTTCTTTGGTTGCTGTTCCTCAAATATCAATAGCCTTCTTCATCTCCAATCAGCCTTTTTTTTGTTCAGTGTTTCTCTTCTTTATCAATGTATAATATATATATATCTAGTCCATGCCAAAACAAAAAGGAAAAAAATTATCTTCATATATATATATTTTCTTATGAACTAATTAAAAATTGCATGTATGTGGAGAGATGCTACGAATGATGGGAGTCAAAGATGAGCAATGAAGCAGATACTTATTCGTTTTTATGCATTTAGAATTATAGTTTACTTATCATTTTTTTTGTATTGAAATTACTTTTGCGCATTTTTCATAAACATGCAAACATAAATCCTTATTTGGTTGCACATTTGAGCAAATTAGATGCCCTTCTTTTTTTATTTTCTTTGGATGCCCTTTTCTTATTTGGTTGTAAAGGTACTTTTCTCTTTTGAAAATCTAGAAAAACGATAAACAAACCAAATAAAAAATAAAAAATAATAAAAAATATATTTAGAACTCTAATCAACTCTTTTAAAATCTACAATAAAACTCTAACAAACACCATCAAAATCAATCTAGGAATTCAATCAAACTCTATGTGGAGTTGATAGAAATCAATTGAACTACATTGAACTCTATAAACTTTATAACTCCATTCAACTCTTTTAAAATCTTAATTGAATACACCCACCTTAGACATTAAAAAATTCAAAACTTCCCCATTATGCAATAAAGATGGAAACATAGTGAGTTTTGATTATAAAATATTTTCTAGTATTTCAATGTTAGGCTAAATTAAAGAGAGCCTCATCTCAAGAACTCCTATAAAATAAGTTATTTTAGCCAGTAAATAGTGAGCGAGTTGGAACAACTTTGCTTTTTTTCTTTTTTTTTGGTTGACATTTCTCTCCTTTTCATGACTAAGTACGGTACAAAATGTAGGTGGCAATTAGTAAATATGGGTGTTACTGGTTGAAGAAGCTAGTACTCTTGCTATTGAAATTTATGGGTGCTGTAGTTGAAATGACAAAAATGGGTCTGAGGTGTCGGTGAGAGGTTCATGGATGGGAAGAAGACTGGTTGACTTGCCATGAATTCTGACCAAAAACTTGGTCCATAGAAATGGTGGTTCTGTTGGTATGTTGTGAGGTGTAGGGAAGACCCTCATGACTTTAGTGGCATAAAGGGCTTATCACCATGTGAGGATGCTGTGGATAGCGTGGTCCAGTGGAAAGGAATCTAACAACACAGTGATTTTGAAGGAGAAAGCAAATTTACCAAGTTGGAGGGAGGATAATGACTTGCATTTGTATATCCCATTTTTTAGCACTGTTTTTTTATCATCGAAACGAGATATTCGAATTTGAGACATCTTCTAGATTTTCTAGGCCACATGTACACAAACGTAAGCAGAATCACTCATATTTCAGGCTTGTGCTCACTCTTAGCAAAATGA
Organism: Prunus avium; assembly: GCF_002207925.1. The sequence continues at coordinate 30,174 of NW_018922239.1, read as the reverse complement.
AAAACCATCCAGAATTACATCTTTCAACATTACAAGAGTGTCCAACTCTTGGTCTAATTGAGACCAAGAAGTAAATTGACACTATTAAGACAAACGAAAAAAGAAAACCAAAAAACATGTAAAAGGAAAACCAGCCCAATAAACAAGGACTAGTTTTATGACTGTAGGGAAGGAGGGGGGCACACACAGAAACAACCTCTCATCCTAAACCCATCTATAACTATAAGCCAACCACTTGGAGAAGATGTGAAAACCACTGTTTTTAGTTTTCTTTTTCTCTTTCTTGAGGGGGATTAATATACAAATGAATCACACAAATGGGAAGTGAAATTACTAGAGCATTGTGCCAGTAAAATTGTTGATTAGTCAAAGCTTGATGAGCGGCTCCACCGGCCTTTCAGGTAGTCCTCTAAAGAGACACTTTGCTCAATGCTGCTCATGGAGAGTGAGTCATCCTCCACATCAAGCAGTGCAAGGTTAAGGTGAGACTGCAGATTCGAACGTGGACATGCTTCGTCCTCAGGCACATCGGATTCCTCCAGAGCATGAACTTGTAGCCTTGCCCACTTAATCACATCTGCACCACCTTGAAGGAGCTTCACAATCTGTGCTCAGAAAGAACAGATATAATTTTGTTAAAGTTTATTCAGATATTTTAGTTGTAAGCTATGAAGCCATCACATCCAACTTACAAAGCTCATTTGGGGCCTAGCTCGTGGGGCATGTCTTATACAAAGAGTGGCTGCTAAAACCATTCTCTCTATCTGCTCCTGGTTGTAGTTATTGCTTAAACACGGATCTAATAGTTGAGACATCTTCCCACCGCTTAGAATTGGCTTGGCCTGGACAATACATTTCAATAATTCAACTTTCTATCAGGAGACAACATCAGGAGGTACAAAGAGTACTGCTAAACCTTACTGGAAAAGAGGGACATACCCACATGACCAGGCTCTCATGGCCTTTTGGATAGTCACTGCTTATAGGCTTTCTTCCAGAAAGAAGCTCAAGGAGTACGACACCGAATGCATATACGTCAATCTTGTCGTTTACTTTGCCATACATAAAGTATTCAGGAGCCAAGTAGCTGCATTAAAATGCAATAATGTTATTAACTAATCAGCATGCCATAATTTACATTGTTTTCCTAAGCAGTACTTACAATTTTGAAATTTTATTCATCTTTGTAGAAAAACAGAAGTCTACAGTTAGAAGATGAAAGCTAAAAAGCTGTGAGATGAAGTTACAAACCCAAAGGTGCCTGCAACATCAGTGCATGTTATATGTGAAGAGGAGGTTGATGCCCATTTTGCCAGTCCAAAATCAGAGAGCTGAAAAAACCATGTAGAAATAGTATAAAACACTGACCATTTGAAGAAGAAAAAAAAATGCATATTTGAAAGCAACAAAATGATCAGGTACCTGTGGCTCAAAATCATCAGATAGTAGAATATTGGATGACTTGACATCCCTGTGGATTACAGGTTGAGCACTGCTGGTGTGCAGATAATCCAAGGCCTCAGCTACACCCACAGCAACCTTATATCTCTCATTCCAACCAAACGTAAGCGGATCCTTCTTACTTCCTAATACGATAAAAAATAAAAAAAGTTGTAAATTAAAGTAGAATTACACAAATCTCTTCGAGTAATGTCTAAAGCCAGAGACATATATAGTATGTACCATGGAGATTCTCTTCAAGGCTTCCTCTTGATAAGAAATCATAAACCAAGAGAAGATTGTTATCCTCAAAACAGAACCCCAAAAGGGAAATAATGTTATTGTGGTTTAAGGTAGTAATAATCTCTATTTCCAAAACAAACTCCTTCAATACATCTTCAGATGGTTTTAAGATTTTCACAGCAAGTTCTTTGCCGTCAGGAAGGCAGCCTCTATAAACTTGACTGCTACCGCCTCTCCCAATGAAGTTTTCTGGGATTACAGAAAGAAAAAAAAAAGTTTTCTTGAATAAACCACATAAATACAAATGGGAAAATGAGCAGGATATTTGACATATGAACTGTGTGGACAACATACCAGCCAAGAAATATGATGTTGCTGACTGAAGTTCCTGGTAGGTGAACAATCTGCAAGTAGCCGAGTACTTCTCATGCAAACCCTCCAATTCTTTAGGCAGGCCTTTTGAACTGTGGTCTGGTGAAGGAGGGGCAGTCACTGCCTCACTACCCACTGCAACAATTGCACCACTTTCTCCATTCAAACAGAAAGGTTGATCTTCACCTGGATCACAACTACTTTTTCTATCATCAAAATTGGAGGTAGCTGAAGGCTGCCTACTGGGCAACTGCATTGCCCACTGAACTACTGAGATCTTCCGGACCAGAGACCTCTCTGAAATTTGCTGGTCTGGTAATACAGCCCGTCGAAGCAGTGGCCAACCAGGTCTCGCTTCAGGTAATTCTCTGATCAACATAGAAATAGAACTTGCTGCTGCTTCCTCTTCTTTCTGTACTGGCACTATAGCCATAGATCTATCTTCACCGTCATCCGCAGAAGACTCCACTGCAGACTGGTGACAAGAATTATCCACAGAGGGCCGTGAACATATTGAGCATTTCTGTTTTGCAACAGTCTCAGAAGATTCCAAAAAGAGTTTAGCAAATCCCTGCTCCAATTTCTGACAATCGACCGGACCATATGTGTCCTTTAAGGCCACACTGTCACCGCCTTCATTGAGTACTTTGGAAGACTTATGCAGTGATCGGTGAAATGCAGTGAGCAAACCATTTCGGCGATGCTCTTCACTTCCTGAAAACAAGTACTCAACTTAGAGCCCCATCCACTATAGCTATAAACAAATTAAACAATAAAAACCATAGAAAGCACCCCAAAATTAGAAGAAGAAAAAAAATCTAAATACCTTGGGGGTCACAATAAGTTTTTTGAGAGCCCTCTCTGCTGAACACAACTTTCCCATTATTTACAGCAAGAACCCCACAATCCTTGGACAGTTTCTTAGCACAGTACTTGGCAACGGTGGTCGATGACCGGATTTTATGGTGGTTCTGAGCAGTGCCCACTATAACCTTACTTGCAGTATAAGAATTTGCTTCCCTGACTAAAATTTTTTTGACTGATGCTCCTCTGCAGATTTTAAGCTTGAGATCCACCTGTAAATGTTCAACCAAAATCCCAACTTTTTAACTTTCTGTTAGGCCACTGAAAAAATGATGAAACTCTCCAATGCACTGAGACTAACGCAAAACTTGGCTCCATTGTTTTGAAACTTTGACCTTAAGTAGTGGAAAACATAAAAGAAAAAATGATTCGTCTCGTGCTTTCACTCTTTCATTTTCTAAGCAAACAACCAGAGGATATAACAAAATATACGAGAGGACAACAAAATCCCAGAGGATATAACAAAATATACAAAAGGACAACAAAAATTTGCGAGAAATGAACCTGTTTCAAGTTGCAGAAACCTTCATAGACGGCAAGAACAGAGTCGAACGCTTTGACAAGGGAAAGAAGCGACGACTTCCCATCTTGATCCACAATTTCTACACATACCCAATTCATCAAAACCAGTTAGTTTTAAAAAAACAAAGAAAAGCAAAAAATCTTACACTTAAATTTCACTCACCATTTTTACCAAGAACATGCAGAGCAATCACACGGTCACCAGGCTGAGCCACTTTGACCAGAGCCCAAGTAAGCAGCTCTCTGCTCTTGGCGTCCAGCTTCACTCCGACCACAACCGAACGGCCTCCAGAGCTCTCCATCTCTGCTTGTTCACCATAATTATCTTGTACCATTTTCAAGTGCTACAATGCGTCAGAGTCCAAGCGATGTCGTTTTGGTGTCTGGGTCAGTTCCCGGCAGCTCTGTGTTTCCGTTGCCGGTGCTGTGAATTCATGTCAAGAGGCTTATAAAGAGGCTTAGAGAGAGAGAATGAGAGATGGATTGGTTTGGCTTTAACCGTCGTTGGTTTGGTTTGGTTTTGGTTTGGTTTTCAATTTCAGGTGCTCGCAAATGGTAGTCATACCAGTAGAAGAAAAGGAAAGCGTAGCAATTTAAGGCTACTGGGCGGCCCTACTTTTACCTCTAATTCAACTCACGTTCAGTTTACTCTGATCGAGCTGCTTCAACCGAGAGTTATTATTATTGGTGAATAGCTTTTTCTGCAAGTGATTAAGGTTTTGTTTATGGTGATTGGATCTCTGGGTTGGCCCACCTGCAACGCACATGGACTTAGACGGGAATGGAATCGGCTTAATAAACTTACCTTAAAAAAAATATATATATATATCTCTCTCTGTGGATCACATTACGGTTACACCCATTATATTTTAGAGATATTTAGTCATATACCCATTTTTAACATTAAAACTATAAATAAATCATACATCATTTAATTTATATAAACAAACTCAAAAAATGATAGTTGGCCGTATTGAATTTAATTTTGATTATTAAATTACTTTGATGCCCTATTGAGTGTTTTGGACTATTTTATGAGGTTTTGGAGTTGAGTTTGTTTTAAGAAATTAATGGCAGTTTTGTAATTTAAAATAAGTTAAAAGTCTTTTTGTTATGTTGCAAATGGGCTTTAGGTGTGTTTCTAAAGTCCATTTCATATGGGTTTTTTTTTTTTAATAATTTGGGTTCCTATATTTGGTATAATAGTAAATCTTCCTATATTTTATTCAACAAATGAAGTGTTGATTTATAATTGGGCTCATTCATTTTTTAATTATTTTGAACAAGTAAGTTTCTCTCATTTTAAATTGGTTTTGAGATTGGATTGGAACATCAATTTTTTTTCATGGTATTCGAGAATATCAACGAGATTTCATTTTCAGAAAAGTCGTGACTGGAATAATTTATTTTCTTCTTTCTTATTACTTGTAATGTAAATACACGTGCCGTTAAAGTCTAAACACGATAACCATAACAAGAATTCCACCTTCAAGTTGGAAATGCAAAACCTGTTTTTGTTTTCCTAAACATGCAAAAACTCTATTTAATGGGTTTTGAACACTCGTGAAAGATGTCATGTCATTCCTAAATTTGAGAGAAACCTTTATACTTCCGTGAAGGAAAAAGGCAAAAATAGGTCTAGTCTTTAGATGTGATATAAATTGGGTGAACATGGGCAGGTAAATGAGAATGACATGGGGCTTAATAAATGCATAGAGTATGGGCATATGGGATAACGGGAGTTTAAATTTGGCGGGAGCCACAAGCTCAAGGTTATTGACTTTTATTCGACAAGTGAATGTGATAGCATTGGAGGTACTTATACTATTGTTATTCACTTTTCTATATTCCTAGCTTTTGGATTGATTTGTATGACCGACGAATCTATCAACTTCTTTTTTAAATTTTTTTGGCCAAATGTATATGACTTTATATCTACTAGCCAATCTGTTAGGGAATTACAACAGTCCAGCGTCAATTTAATTAAAAGAGAGTAATTAGTTAGGAGTTTATATAAACGTGTGATAAGAGATTTACGGCTAAAGTGATTAGAAGAAGTGTTTATCCCAGCACTTAAAGTATTGTATTCAATTCCCGTATCCCAATCTTGTTTGTATATTTTTGAAAAAAAATACACAGGCATGAGCTTGTGATAAGAAAAGTTGACTCCACAATACTTTATAAATTGATATACCTACGTATGCTAAATTGATGTATAAGGTATGAAATATATATATATATATATATATAATATGTTATACTGAGCATTAGCCAAAAGGAAGGAACCATCACAAAAAGATGACGCTAATGATTTAGTCAAGAAAGCATCTTAGTCTCTACTTTATGCTGGTCTCTTTTTCTAATAGGATTTTGGTTGTTTGATCCCGTGGAATTGCTGAAAGTCAGGCCATAAAGTAGAGTGACAAAGGTTTACAATGTTTTTTATTTCCTTCATCAATCTATAGCGAGTGAAATCATGATTAGAGGGATTCTTAGAGTATTGTGGTTGCAATTTTATATTTGTATGTTTTTTAAATTTTAGAAAAAAACAAGGGGTGACATTTCCTATTAAGAGGGTGATAATATATATAATAAATTTACACACACAGTCACACTATACGAATGTTATGACTCGAATCCATAACTTTTTATATAATGAATATTTACTCCAAACCACTACACTAGTAAGTCTTTCGCTAGAAATTTTCTTTTTATAACAAAAACAAATATCATATCAAACAAAATGAAATGATACATAAGGAAGGAGGTCACTAAATGATAAATTCAATTCTCATTAAATATGAGGGAAGAACCTTCGCTAGGCCGGAGTTATATACCTCTAGCACTTGTCTTCATGATTGCCATAATTTGACAACGACCGTGATTAAAAATTTTACTCAATCATGAAAACAGTCAAAATACCTCATTTTATCACAATGAATTATTTTTAGTTCAAATTTTGTTAAACGGGATAAATTTTTACATGATATTATTAATTCACATGTTACAATATAATGAACCACATAGATGAATTGATAGCACCACGTCACCGTATTACGATTTTCACTGCCGATTAAAACTTTTGCTATTAAACCAACGAGCATGATTTATGATAATTTCCCTTTCATGCTTCTAGACAAACCATATATTCTTCCCCTCCCACTCTTTTTCATGTAACATCAATTATTTTAAATCCTTATTTCGTCGTCTACATATCAAAATATCTAGGGTTAGGTAAAAACAGTTCCAGTTTTCAATTAGGGTCGGTGGCTGAAAATAACTCTGCCCGTGTGACAGCCTAAGAAAACAACTTTTTTACGGTGCCACGCTGCGCTCCTCCTATTCAATGCGTGTAAATATAACTATTATCACGTGACATCCAATCAGACCTCATACACGTGGCAGCGGCGCTTAATTTTTAGCGGTAAAGCCAACGGCGCTGTCCTAACACGTGGCCCAGAGGGCTCTCCGCCACGTGCCTCCTAATTTCCACCAGTATGATAATGTTATTTAAAATAAATAAATAGAATTAGGTGAAGGAAGAAAGTGAAGTGACGCTGTGTAACGGTACTAATCTACTAGAGCAGGAAGAAAGGGACTATTCTGAAATATAATACGTCCAAAAATTATGGAACAACAAGAACAACTGGGTCGGTCTATTTTTTAATTTATTTTAGGTCCAATTGTGACCAGGATTAAAATTATGGGTCTTAGTATAATTCAAAGGGGTCCATAGGCAGCTTCCTCATGTTAGTCTTTAGTGCTGGAATTATGCCTATTTTTGTGCTCCACTGTTTGGAGGGGTTATTGTTAATAGTTGTAGCCAATGTGTGCTTTAGAAAAAAATTTGAAGGCCAGCTCCTTCTGTCGGTGGATTAATGTTTGGTTTCTTTCACGTGATGAAAATGACAAGCAATATCCCAAGTGTTTACACCCAAAATGAACAGCCAATGAGAACAAGACATGTGGAAGAAATCGAGTCTGGTCGGGGACTACCTACCGATCGCTCCATTAGGGCAACGCCTCCTCCTGGGACACATAGCATGCTCCCAAGCGACGTCCACAGTCCCATATCGAAATTATCAACGAAGTGCACACCTCCCAAGGCCTATAAAGGAGGCCAACCACCCCAAAATAGAGGTAATCAGAACTTACGGCATACAAGCCTATTGATCTGTCAGTTGAACTTTCTAATCCCGAACTTACTTAAGCATCTGAGAGCCTTCGGCCGGTACCACACCGGTGCCCTAGGTTTTACCGAGCGTTCGCTACTTTTGCAGATTGCTCTCTATACCGAGACCACAAGAATACCAAAGGTATAAAATCACTAAGTTGACCCTAAAAGTCAGAGAACAACTTTTTGGCGTCAACACCAAGTGTTCAGATTTTTTTCTTTTTCTGATCAAGTGATCATAAGTTGAAAGAATTGATTCAATACTACCACTATGCATTCATTAAGTATATTGATGTTTTATCGAGAATGGATTCGCTACACTGGTTTAACCCACGTCTTCTCATAATTAAATTTATTTTAATAAAATTAGATATAACATGACTATAATTACATGAAATGACTCGTTAAGTTTGACAATGAACCAACATATTAAAGATAACAAGTCTTTTCACTAGGAGCACGACTCTATGAGACGAGACTAAACTTTTTGCAATAGGGTACAATGATCGGACTTATCAATTAATTTATGCTATATTTCTCCCTTTAGCCATTCTTAGTCTTTTGAAAAGGAATGGTATCCTCCGTATGGTTCATGTTTTGCACATTTTGTGCATTCTTGGTTTAGCAATAAAACCTACCTACATTATATGAAGCATTATTTGAGTCAAATCCCAAAACAAAATTATAGCCCTTTATAAAATGTTATAATAATAAAAAAAATGATTAAAAAAAAACGAAATTATAGCCCCAACTTCGTGAGAAAATAGAAAATTAAGCAAAAAAAAGAAAAGGAGGAGGGAAAGAAGTAATTTATTATTGTCTTCACTAATCATGCCAGCCAAAATTGTATATAGGATTGGTATATATAAATACATAAAGCTTTTAAAATAACCAACAATAAAGTTATTTTTTAAATACAACTAAACATTGAAGTTTTAATTATGGACGCATGCAGATAATATATAATATTTTAAGCTAAATACTGCTAGTGGATGTGCGGATCATTGGTCCCACACCAATCACATCTACGACACAAAAATATATATGATATCAGAAATATATATATTTGCGGGCCTGATGAGAGGGAAAATTCTAGCTACCCCGATTTCCATCATGGCATCTTACTAGCTTAGTTGGGTACACAAAGCAAATATATTTCTAATCACTAGGATACGTTAAGATATGCTTATGGTTTAATGGTGGGGTTTACTTGTACCCATGGCCCATGGGTGCCAAAAGTACATATTAGTCTATGGGAATGAGATACAATGTATGAGATGCGATATGTTTTATTTTTAAATATGTTTTTTTAAAAAATTAAGTATATTGTTGTCGTGTTATGTTATCAATTCAGAGTCAGAAATTATGTAAAGGAGTCAACTCAAGGGAATAACACGAAATCTTAATTAGTTTAATAAAACTTAGTTTTCTATACAATGAATTTCATAATCTGAACATGAATTCATGGCAGGTGCAATAGATTTTTCCTAGTCTAAGTAACCAAAGGAAGAAAAATGCCAGCGACCAACCTTGTAAACAACCACTTCTAGGCTCATAGGGTCAAACTTATTACTTTGTCACCAAAAATTCTTCACACCTTCCACCCACCCACCCCTTGTTATGGGTAAATTATCTTAAGCGAGTCAAAGCTGGAAAAATGGGCATAAGGAGCTACGGGAAACTAATTGGCCAAGAGGGGGTAGGGTCAAATGATTAGGCCTTAATTGGTTTTGCCTGTAGCAGACTACTTGTTTAATACGTTATAAATTTAGAGGGCAAAATTAATATATCGATACACATATTATAATATGAAGAGATTGCTACTAACAAAACTATTGTGACACTAAAGAATTACTCGGCTTAGAAATCTCACTTTCTTCTAAACTTATTTTCTTTCCGAAACCAGATTCAATGGTGCCCTAAACCCTACGGCTCCTACCATGATCATCAGCCATGCATTGCAATACTAGCACAACTCTTGCAAGTTGCAAAATCATCACCGTATACAACATACCATCACAAAACTAATAATTGACCCGTCACTATCTTTTTTTTATCGAACTCTTTTTCACAAGTAAGATTTCCATCAAATGAGAATAACACGAATTTATTATTCCCGGTAAATACCATTATGACAAGCATGCTGAGACTTTCACGTGGCATAGTATTATTTGACTGGAATTTGCAACAAAGCTTTTCTTCTTTTCCACACATTCCTATATTTTCACTCTAACGCTACCACTTGACTTTACTATTCATGGCCAATTGACCCATCGATTAACTAGGTGCATTGTATTGCGTGAAGAACACAGACTTATTTATTTACCTTTTTCCCCTACGAAAGTCAATCTTGGGAGCTCTGAAAAATTGTTGGGCACAAAGAAATTGGAATACGCACTTGCTTTATGCCTCAAAACAAGGTCCTTGCTGCAGAGTCTATACGTTTTTGCTTGTAAAATACTCTTGCCCACAAACCCGAAATGGATTTAGAATTCCACATCCGTACTCAGTTTTTAGTAAATTAATTACCAAATGGCTTGTCGTTCTCGTATCTGCTCTGCCTAAGACCAGGAAAAGAAGCAAGAAAGAAAGAAGCTCATGTTTACGAAATGGTTTGGTTCGGCGGTTACTTGTAATAATAATTGCTTAGAGTTGTAAGCTCCTAATAATATTATTTAATTAATTAAATGGGGTGTTGAGCTTACCCAAAATGACACATTAACCAAACAAAGAAAATGAAGCAATAGCGGCAAACCCACTAATAAGCTTCCCGCCCGCCCTATACACATTCAACTAACTCAAACATTTTTAACTACTTGAAAACGAAACGTAACTTGGCAGTTGGTGGGCTGCCTTAATTTCAATCACAATGAAGAATGAAATGAGTTTCATTCAAGATACCACAAGTTGTTTAGTATGATCCTCAATAAGCAAAGTTCCGTTGTTAATATAATCCCCTCTTTTCTATGAGGTATCGTCACATTTCGTTGCACAAAAAATACTATTTATCCAAAGAGGTTACTCATACTTTTGGTGTTGATTATTTGCTTAGTGTCCAAAACGATTCTTATATAGGATTAACCGTCTTGGGGTTTAGTACTTATCGTCATTATTCACATTCCCGAAAAATCATCATACATATAATATGATTTTTTTAGAACCTGGATAACAAGTCTCATGATATAGAAACTTAAAAATGATCTAACTTTAAACATAAACACAATATCAATGCTAAATAATTTGAGGACCCCGGACTCCCATTATAGATATATGATCTTGGACAAGAAAAACAAATTAGTTAATTAAGCTACGATTTAGATTAGACCCAAACTCCAATCAAATCCATAAAATCCATCAAAGTCATGAGAAGCCATGTTACCTTGCTACCCATAGTGGGCTCATATAAAAGAAGCCATGTTGCTTGTCGCCTAGATTATGATATATAATGTGACCCCCCTTTATTTGAATTGAAATTTAATGATAGATCCTTCTCCACTTCCAATTTGAGATTTTTTTGGGTTTGGGTCTTAATCATAGGCTAATTAAATAGCTAATCAGCAGTAAGATATATATTTTCGTTATCAAAGTATTTAAGCATGGAAGGTGACGGTGAGTGTGGCCATGATTTTATTAGTTAAGTGTCAATTTTTAGTTTTAATAAATCCTCAAATTTAATGTTGGGCACCCACGAGTAGGTATATATCCCTTTCCATCATCCATGCACATGCTTTTTTTTAAAATCAAAGTGAGATAACTTCATTGAAACAACAATGTTATCACGTGATTATAAATCCAAAACAGAAATGTATATATAGAAAAGCAAGTGCCTGGGCCTAAAGCTCAAGCCCAACAGACAATATCTATATAAGTTGTTAGATGGAGCCCAAGTTTCTTCACCCAAACAAATATTCAAACCCATGTTTGGTGATTTGAGTCTCTCACTTGGTATTTCAAAACCCTCAAATCCATTAGACGTGTTTTGAGTACTCTACACACAAAGACCAACACCATAAACTTATGTATTTATACGCTCTCTTACAAAACCCTAGTTCCCCTAGAACAAGTTACACACAACCCAATACTAAAAACAAACCCAAATAACTCAAACTAGAAATAAGAAACTAAGTTCGCGCAGAGATGATCAATCGCTTTGAATAAAGAGTGACAATGAACAAGCCCCCCCAACCCATCAAGTAGTTACCGGTTTCGAACATTTCCTTCCTCAACAAGAAAGGAAAGGTCTAAACCTAGCTCAAAAAAGCTAAGAGCAAGATAGTCATTAGCTTCTTTTTATCTTTGAGATTACAAACAAGTAGGTTTACAATATTCCTATTAGACGTATATCCCTCCCAAGTTATTATAAATACCTCCACTACTAACCAATGTACAATATATTATGAACCCTAAACCTACTATAGTTCGATCTTACAAAGTTACTAATGTAATCGATAAAGCGTTATTGATCGACACCACATCGGTGTCCTTTCACCGCTCGTAAAGTCTATCAAATTTTGCAGGTAACTTTTAGGGGCGTTTCTACACTAAGGGCAGCCTAGCCCAAATTTTTCTTAAAAAAATAAAATTGAATGGGCAGCTTTTCTCCTTTTGTTTTGTCTACATCAACTTCTCCTCTTCTCTACAACAACTTCTCCTCTACTTCTCTTGACATATAGACATCAACTTCTCCTCTTGCTAGCAATAACTTCTCTTTTTGGCAACAATTATTCTTCTCATTCTCTCATTTTTAATTATCTTATGCATCTTTAATTTGAAAATCAAGTATTCTAGGGTTCAATTAGGGTTTTGATTTTATGAATTTTGTTGAGATGTTTGATTTGTTGTTGGTATTGTTGAGATGTTTTATTTGTGTTGGTATGTTTGATTAAAGGCATTAATGCTATTATGAGAATTGGTTTATTTTTGTTGAGATGTTTGATTTCTCTTCATGGCAAAATCTTTCCGTTGAGCCTCAAGTTGAAAGAGTTGAGGATCAAAGAGTCAATGATGATCATGATTTTAATATCAATTATTTTAAGCGTGATCCATGATTATGTTGTGTAGTTTTTTGTATTTGTTAAACTTTTACTTATTGATAGAGATGCATTTGAGGGTAAGACTCATTATGTCTCTCTGACTATGTGTATCTTTATATGTCTATTAACGAAATCCACTCGTCGTCGGGTTTAGTATGTAAATTTTGCACAACCGACTTTCAATTCATCGAACCGCTATGTTACTTGAAAAATAATGTTCCATAGAATTGCGCATTTTTTCTTGGACTCATAGAGAATCGCATGTTATAGTTTCTTAGAATTTTTTTAATTTTGTGCGCAACTTTGCAACAAGAGAGAAGAAAAGAATGAAAGAAAAAAAAAAGGACATAGGTACATATACTACACACGTGGTTAATCGGACAGAAAGATCGCGATCTAGTTGACCATGTGAATGACGTCACAAAGTCAAGCTGGAAAAAGTACAGGTGGACACGTGTCCAATGACGGGTAGAGAGTACAGTCGCCCATCCTACTTGAGCGAGTAAAGGTACCAAATAGTTGCCTGTGCACTTTCCAGTTGCAACTTTGGAAGCACAGATTACAGTTAAACAGTCCTTCCCAGTCCCACCCAGTTGTGATTGTTTGTTCCCTTTCTCACTGCCTTGCTTTCAAATTCAATAACCAAAATTCCCTTTTAACCTTTTTTTATATTCCCATTTTGAGGTCAAAAGCTTCTTCGTGTGCCTGCAGAGTTCTCAAAAACCCTAGCCCAAATAGGCAATTTATTTTTATTTTTATTATTTTCTTTTTCTGTCATCTTCTGGGTAAGTTCTCAATCACTATTTCCTATTGTCAAGTTCTTGTCAATTGAATTTCTTTCTTGTGTTAATCTTGCTATGAATTTGACTGTATTTGTCAAAAAGCTTTATTGGGGTCTGCAAATTATTTGTTTTCTCCATTGAATGTTTTCCACTGCGAGTTTTGGAAGCTTCAAGCTTGAATTTTGGGAAGCTTGAGCTTTCTTTTGAGTTGTCATGGACATGGTCAGATTGGTATGCTGAGCTCCGATATGTTTTTCTGTTTGAGTTGATTAAAGTGGTGCTCTGTGATTTGCTTTGGTGGTGTGGATTTTCAGTTCTTAATGGGTTTTGGGAAGCAAAGTTTTGCAAAAGGAATTGAAGCTTGGTTTGTTTTTAATTACATCATGTGTTGAGCTTTTATGCTTGAAGCTATTGTGGAATATGTTAATTGACATTTTCTTACCATTTGCAGAAACTCAGGATTCAGAGACAGGAAAAAAGAGCCCAATTTCTTCATACTGCTTGAAACATTCTTACTGCTTGTGGTAACAAAACCATGCAGTTATATCACCACCCATACTCATTGGACAGCCAAAGAGTGAGACTTGCTTTGGAAGAAAAAGGCATTGATTACACATCATTCCATGTCAATCCTGTAACAGGCAAGAACATGGATGCCTCATTCTTCAGGAGGAATACAAACGCAAAACTCCCAGTTTTCCAGAACGGTAGCCATGTCATTTTCGACACAATTGAGATCATTCAGTATGTTACATACTTCACTCTTCACTCTTTGTTACTGTAAATATGAGATTTGAGTTTGGAGGTCACTTTAGATTTGCATCGTACTGAATTCATCTCATTTTCTAGTTCAATGTTTAAGCAGTGTTTTCTTGTTTCCCAAAACATGTTTAATATGACAATGTAAAAGATTTTGAACTGCTGTCTATCTGTTTTTCCAGATATTTAGAAAAAATTGCAAAAGTCTCATCAGGCAATGAGAACATCCCATTCAGCAGCAGTGAAGTCATTGAATGGATGCATAAGATACAAAAATGGAACCCCAAGTATTTCACACTTTGTCACATCCCTGAGAAGCACCGTCGTTACGTCTCTAAATTCCTAAGGCAGGTGCTCATTGCTCGAATGGCAGAAACTCCTGATTTGGCAGCTGATTATCACAAGAAGTTAAAAGAAGCATATGAGACAGAAGAAAAGTTGAAAAACCCGGATGTTTTGAAACAGGACAAGGAACACCTAGTAAGACTTCTTGATGAAGTTGAAACACAGCTGAATGAAACGGCATATTTAGCCGGGAAAGAGTTTAGCATGGCAGATGTGATGCTCATTCCGGTGCTCGCACGGTTAGTGATCTTGAATTTGGAGGATGAGTATATAGGTGGCCGGCCGAACATGGCTAAATACTGGATCATGGTGCAGCAGAGGCCTAGTTATAAGAAGGTGATTGGGAAGCATTTCTGTGGCTGGAGGAAGCACAAAACATTGGTGAAAACATGGTGCATAGTTCACATCAGAACCATGCTAAGGAAATTCTGATGAATTATGCATGATATTCTTCCCATGCTGTAAATGGCTCAGTTGCATTAGATTGGAAAAAGAAAGAAACAAGAGAAAAGAATATCAAGTGTATGTACTTCACTTTTTACATTTTTTTTAAATCCTTCTTCTTTGGAGGAGATTGGGCAATAATTAATACTATATCTGGAGATCTGTTCTTCTCGAGTAGAAAATACTTGAAATAATTAATAGAGAAGCATATGTATACTTTATTTATTGTAGGTCTTGCGAAGCTTTCTGATTTCCAACGTTGCTGGAAAATTGAAGTTAATTTTGATGCCAGTAGACAATAAGATTAGGGGTGGCAGCTTGTAGCAAGATTCAAATTGGACTGAAAGTTAACCATTACTCAGCAGCACGAACCTGTTAACCAGTTCGGATTAACCATTACTCGGCTTGAACCTGTATATGATATGATTCGCTAACAAGGATAATACACGGGTCAAGTTAGTGTTGAATACGGATTAACTCAAGTTTAGTGTTAAATATGACATGACAAAAAATGACTGATCTTTCTTGTTTCTTAATAGGTTGTATGAGTTCTTGGTCTATCCATTTTTCAACACAATACAAATATAAACATGTTGAAATACTAATGAGTCATGTTACATGAGTAATTGCAAAGATTATACCATAATCGAATCAGTAATTAACACAAATTACTCAATTACGAAATCACATAAATGACTCTAACAAGAATTGCCAGCCTTAAAAGTATAAGATTCCAGATGTTGCAACACAGTTAACCTTAATAACTTTAAACAAGTAAACACGAGCAGAAAAGAAAAGGAACCACACTCTAGTAAATCATAACGAGGATAGATAAGTGGTACAGTAAAATCTTATTACAGTTGAAACACCCATTTGTATTCAGTCTGAATGTTGCAAACGTACCAAACAATACATAAATCATTTTCATCCTCAAGAACTAATCAGAGAGATGCAAACTTTCTATTAATATTACAGCTCATGGTTACTATATTACAAGAGAAGATAACCTAGTAATATAAAATATAAATCATACTTTGGAGATTAATGCATGTCATACACATCTATAATATAAAAAAAAAATTAAAAAAAAAGTCATGGGGAACATTATGAAGGGGGTTCAAAATTGATAAATGCCTTTTCATATATCTTAAAAAAATCATTCATAAGCCTTATAATGTAAATAAAAGATAACATACCTCTTTGAGGTGTTAGTCGATGGATCAATATTTTATAAGAGCACATCACCAGACAGGAGCATCTTTTTCATGAGGTCTTAGTACTATAACTTCAATTCCAAGACTTGAACATTGAATAAAAATTTCATTTAAATAAACCCAGAAACAAAAGAATTGGGAACACATTGAGGTATAAAGCAAGAGTAGCTCATCCTACGAATGAATGTTGATTAATGGTGATGTGAATGCTGATTGACATTATTCCCAGCTTTCTCCACCCTATGGCTTAAATCCTCTGAACAATATGAAGTTCTAAGCTCATTTGCTACGTGTCCTATGCCTATGCTGTCTGTCCCACCTCCGGAGTTGTTTCCAGTACATCCCCACCCGTTTTGGTCGCTGAAAGATGGGGGCCTCAATTTTGTATTATTCCAGTACTTCTGCTGCTTGAAGTATCTCCTTCCCAAATCATTCGAGGATTCTCTAACTCGTTTAGATGAATATTGATTGTTTGCACATGGACTGCCAAAGTCTGCCTGATTGGAACCAGTTGTGCTTGGAGTGCTTTCTTCAGACTGAGAAGTTGCAGGAACACACCGGTCCGGTTGTCCTCCTGCAGGTTGATTACCTGATACATGATTGACGGTAGGATAAGGTGAAGGGTCTTTCTTATGTCGGGGAAACGGGGGCAATGGGGGAAAAGGCTGAAAAGGTATGCCAGGGGCAACAGCCCAAGTCTCTACAGTTTCAGCATGTGGTGTCCCATATTGCTGCATCATTGACAGTGGAAATCCATACGAGACAGATAAGCGAGAAACAAATTTTTCTTGCGGATGCCCTATAACTGCAGCAGGACACTTCAAAGGACAAAATGATGACGAAGCAATAGATGAAACCATAGGGGTTCTAATGTAAGATGAAAACCCAGGAGGAACATCCTCAAGGTTGATCTGAGCTCCATCATTTTGCTGAGAGTTATCATGCACACTGCTTGAGCAATTTCCGTTGTCGCCACTCACCCTCTCTGAATGCAATGCCACTTCACCCGTCCCAGACAATGGACTAGGTCTATGCAATCCAGACTCAGTCTTCTGTTCTTTGTTCTGCAGTGAACTTGAATCAGGGATTGTCTCTGCTGGCTGATCCCATCGGCTTTTACGCTTGCGAACTTTTGTCACACTGGTTGGGCATCCACCTGTACAAGGTGCAGAACAGTCCTGGACACCTGTACAAGGTGCAGAACAGTCCTGGACACCTGTACTCACAGAAGTCGTTGAAAGTACTGATTGCTTGATACTATCTATAGTGTCAGTAGACCTTCCACTTTGATCACGCCAATTATCATGCGATGTGGAAAATCTGTTGCAGTTTGAACCTCTGTTAAATTCCATCTTGCTATCATCCCTGTCTATAAAGCCATGTCTTCTGAGATGTCTAGGGATCCACCTATCTCGAAAGTTCCGTGCTATTTGGTGGACCTGTAAAATACTCAACTGATTCAAACTCAGAGTGGTTATATTCATTCATTGATGCATCAGGACACATATTATAGAAAACATCAAATGAAGCCCCTAAGCAACTATTTCTATTAACAGAAGAACATACTAAATGATTAAGGAATCTAAACTGATTATCAAAACAAGACCTGTTTGTCCTTGTGTTCTGTCAGTGATAGCATTGACTCCATAAAGCTGCAGAGAAACACAATTTTCAGGAAATAAGCAACACAGCTAAAAGTTAAATACAATTTTTTTTTGTTGGAAGTTAAATACAATTCAACTTGAATTAAAAAAAGGTAATCATAATATGAGAAGTGCTCCCATTCATAAAATACAATGCAATTAGAAAAATTTGTCTCCGTTCACTAAATCTGAAACCAACTTCCATTCTCACATGGCCACCCAATAAACGAGAAAAAAAGGAGAAAAGAGAATTAATGAAGGATATTCAATGACGAAACAAATAATTACCTCTCCATTCCAGGGCAAGGAGGACCTCCAGTAATATGTTCCAACGTAAGTATCTGCTTTACAGCCAAATACTCTAGGACCTGAGAGGATAACATTAGTCAGCAGTCTGCTGAATGCCAAAATATTAATAAAGCAACGTTCTCTCTATCAATTTTCTTAAATCCCTGAAGCCACTCCACATGAAAACACAGAGACACAGAGAGAGAGAGAGAGAGAGAGAGAGAGAACCTTCAGAAGCTTCCGGAGGATTGGTATCTTTTTGAAGTCTTCTCTGTACTTCTTCATTATGTTGTGTAGCATTCTCAAACCTACCCCCAAAAAAAAAAAGATTCATCAATTTGAAGCAAATGAGGGCACAATTAATTATTTCATCCATTCCCAACCCAAAAAGGGGAAACAGATAAGCAGAAAAGGCAACAAAAGGGAGGATACACACCGTTTTTATTTATTACATCAACCAAAACCACCCGTGACCTTGTTTTCAAAAGTGCATCAAGGATCATCGAAAGATCTCGATTGCTGAAAGAAAAAAAAAAAAAAGGGTTTTTACTGGAGAAATGTCAACTAAACACTTCATCTAAACGGCAACAACTGAAACTTGTTAAGTGAACAATATTACGACACATGACAAGAAAATGAAGTAAAAGATTTCAAATAACCTCTGAATTGCTTCACCATTGCCACTATCACCTGATACTGCAGTTAGGAACAGAAGCTTCAAGTAGCCTTTAGTGGAATCCTGTAAGAAAAAACCATGCATACATGAACTAGCAACATAAAAGACAACCTATAAGAATAAAAATTTAGAAAAAGAGAGGTTGTCAAGGCTAATTGCTTGAAGAAAAGATTATGATCATTATTAATTTGACACAAGAAAGGGTTTTGGAAAATTCCGGCAATAGGCTTCAGAAGTAACGTTCAAAAGGAAAATACTAAAAAGAAAATATGGTGCAGTGTGCTCAGTAGCAGACATGGACCAGCACACAGGTTTCAAAAACAAAACCAAACAATGCAAGGAGTATTATGACAATGTACAGGTCCATAATGCTCCAATGCGGAATAGAACAATAATATGACAAGGAAACCCACAAAATGAAGTACATTAGCAGATAGAAAATGGCATAGCTACTTACTTTCCGTTTATTTATCCCTCCATCGACATCCAACAGCTCATTAAGCTTCTCCTCCACTGCAAGCATTGAAGAGCATCACGCCTCAATTAATCAATTATCCATCACTCTTTTTTCTAAAAAAACAAGTATACAAAGAATCCCTTACCTGAACCTTCTGTTAATCTTTTGGGTTTGATAGAAAGCACATGAGATTTGTTGGCTGCCACTTGAATTCTGTTACCACTTGGGATAATCCTCACTTTGCCTTTCTTCACAAAACTGGATGAACGGGAAGTTTTCACATTAGGACGCACTTTAGAAGAAACCTGCCTATCTTCAGTAGTGTCAGACTTGGACTTCCTGTTAGCATCAATGCCATCAGATAAAGACTTGCTAAGCACTTTTATTGGAGAAGAAATCTCTAGTCTTTCAAAGGAGGTTGAGGATTTTTCTTTAGTCTCATTTTCCCTTAAAATCTCCTGCTGAACAACAGACATGGGTCTACTAGTTTCTTCTTTATGTTCGGAAGCTTCAACTGGTTGGACAGAAGATGGTAATTTTTGTCTTGAGTGCTCCAGATCCAGTGAATCATGTATATGCGAACCAACAGATTCAGATGGGTTCAAGGACTCCTCCCTTTGTGTGGTAAACTCCAATTCCCCAACTGCAATTGTTGACTTATCCATTTCTTTATTTGTAGATGCACTCTCCACCTTTTCAGATATACCATCTTCTGGAATCATCAGGGGCTCGATATATTCTTCATCTGAATCATCTTGAATGATGACTTCACTATCAAGAGGATCACCACCTATATAACCCCGACATTGAGCTGAGCCACAATAACATTTTTTGGCAGCGGCTCCAAAAACCCTTACATAGTTGTAGTCAAATGTCACCTCTTCACCCTGAAAAATAATCATATGGGCATATATACAAAATGGTGAGTATGAACACAGAGAGCAATGACAAGGAAAAGTAGATTGAAAGAAGAAGATGAAAACAAAGCAAATTAAAAAAACTGATAATTTAATCTTTCCAGAGAAGAAGCTTTACAGTTGGGACAAGCAATACAATCGATAACTCTATAAGAACAATCGATGACAAGGGTGCTAAAATGATAAACTCGCAAAGAGATGACCAGTAAAAAACGTTAACCCAAAAATTGCATACCACAATTTTTATTTTTTTTTGCATATGTGGACTGATTTCTTGAATTGCATGCTTATAAGTGGAAATGACATAGTAAAGTCCCTAAAAAGGGCAGCCGTGACCTAGGTTAACCATCTATTTCATATAACACATCATCAAACTCCAAAACAGAAACGTCAGAGGATGCGTATGTTTCATAATTGAATAAAATGCAGCTATATCAAATGGCTCATCCAAAAAGGAGCTGAATTTATTTAAAAGCCCCAACTCAAAAATGTTTACCCTTTATCTTATAAGCAACAAAGTGAAGAAGGGTTGGAAGCCATGCAAGTTATGTTTATGACGCAATTCAAGCAATCAAACATCAGAATCATGCCTCTAACAAAGAAATTAAGCATGAAAGTAACTGTGCAAGGCACCAGCATACCTTCTTTATATCTCTCAATGCAAATAGTCCTATGCAAATCTCTCCATTCACCATCCACTGTTGAGAACAGGAAAAAAGGAGTTTAGAGTATAAAGAAGAGTAATAGTCAAACAAAAAATGAGCTTCCTTAAGCAACAAGCACAGGAAATGAGGTAATGTCGAATGCATTCCAAAAACAGGAAAAGAAAAAATGAAAGGCCAAATAATAGATATACGTGGCAATGATAATATGATACCCAAAAGGAGTACTTCCTAATCTCCCAATCCTTATACCGTAAACTTTACTCTAGCTTGTACGGATACAAAATGAATGTGACTGCTGAGAAGTGACATCACTATCGAATCAATGATTCATACACTAGATCAATGTAATATCCCATATTATATGCAAATTACAAGTAAGCAACATGCATAATCTAGTATAAGGTTGATCCAAAGAAAAATATAGAAAAAAGGAAATGAGTCAATTTTTATAACAAAGAACATGAAATCCATTCATATATAGTTTTTCTAAGGAATTTATACAAGACTTAAACTTTCATACATTTAATACAAAGGAATGATTGAAAGAAAATTGATCGTATGCAGAATATGCCTCACTAACATAAAAACGTGACAAATATGCATCACTACGTCCATGCCTAACAGTCCTCTTAGCAGGATTTCATATAGCCCATTCCCAAACAAAATATAACCCATTAATTCTACACATTATACTTGCCCAACAATTCTTTTCAAAATAAAGGTCCAAAAAATGGAAATCATGAGGAAAAGGAAGAAAAAAGAGTAGGAAACAATCTGCAAGAGAAACTAATCAATAAACATATCCATAAAATATATTGTACAAATATGGACTTCCCTTAGAGTCCTTTGTAACTAAGAGGCAATATCCCTTATTGAGGCAGGGAGAGGGAAATCTGATTGGGCTACAAGCCGTTATTGCCAAGA
This sequence comes from Prunus avium, assembly GCF_002207925.1. The sequence continues at coordinate 8,412 of NW_018922239.1, read as the reverse complement.
GTAAAAAAAGGCTCATCCAGACCAAGTATATAACAAAAAGAATCTAACAATCTTTATAAAACTAATCTGCTCATATTAACATTCACCTTTTCTGTGCGACAATTAGGATCACAACTATGGTTAATGAAACGCCCCAAATTTCCCTTTGCACATGCATCAATTACCTGAAATAAAAGGAAAACTCATCAATAGCGCACTAAAATGCGACAAGCAAGATAATCAGGAAAAAAGAGAAAAGAAAAGGCAGTATAACATTATATACAACCCAATGCGCAGATTCAAAAGAATTATCTTATTTTCACATAAGATTTGCAAAGAACATATGTCCGGAAAAATTAAATACAATTACATAACTTTTTTAAAAAATAGGAAACAGAAGCTTAACTTGATATAACCTAATAACTATTAAATTAATGAAAAGGTATAGTCCAAATATTGTTATGCATCTGCAAGTAGGCCACATTAAGTCAATAACACCAATCTGAGTATCGCATCATGCAGCATACTTATGGGGCTACATAGTGACATGCAAATTACAAAGGACCCAAAGATACATGAAGACTAAATATGTTTTAGAGATGAAAACCTAGAACTTTTCACGCTAATCACAAGTTTACTGATGAAACATCAGAAGGAAAAGGTAAATATAAATCAAGAAAAATACAAACCTCACTGCCATTCAATGTCATGAAGTAGAAATGTCTGTGAGCCTTTAAAGCATACTCTTTTTGCCGTGCCTCATAAGCATGTGTATCAAGCACCTGTTTGGACAATGTATTAAAAGATCTTAGATGGTAAATAAAGGGTAACATTCTATCTGATTGCCTGTGCATATGCATATAAGCATACATAACACACACATCGCACACACAATCAAACACTGAAACCAACAATTAGAGTACAAGAACAGAAGTTGAAACCACTCTGAATATTTTAACCCATTGGCCGTGACAGATTTTCACTTATTTTTATCTTTTCTTATAAATTGACATAAGCCCTCATAGGAAGCCACAAATCCGCTCACACATAAATTTTTATCTCGGAAAGGTTTTCTTCCTATAGATAACTTCAAGATCAACTAAATCTGCTGAACTGAAGGAAGAAATAAGCTGTGTGCCTCATTCTGTAATTTTTTTTTTTCCAATCACTTTGTAATGAGTGATGAACTTGGTTCGTGCAACAAAAAGAGAGCCCTCACCCACACTTCATTGTTCCACATAATAAATGAATACAAAAAACAAAAAATCAAATGGAAGGCTGCAGCTGATACTTCCTAAAGCTCAGATATGTCATAAATTGGTGAATTTTCTTATATTCTAGAGCCCTGCATGTGCAATGCATCTGAGAAGACTATACCAAAAGAAACATCTTTAGAAACGAAAGATACTTGAGGAGAACTATCTTAGAAATGAAAGATACTAAAAGAAGATAAAAGAGTAAAATGGTTCAAACAAATTTGGATACTATGAGAGCATTAGAAAAGAAAATCTAATGGTGTAAGAAGTGAATTTCAACCATCACATGGAAATGGCATGATGTTAGTGCTTCAAGGTTTAAATGTTAGAAGCAAGTTAGCGTTGATAGGTGCATAAAAGCTGGCGTCAGAATTTGGTGTGAATCAGACTAGTTGGACTTTTTTTATATAGAAAGAATCAAGTGTGGGCATACCAAAGCTGGGTGTGCCTTTATATATTAGCATTTATGATTAAAAACAAAAAACACAGATCAAAAGTAATTTTAGCTTAGTATTCCAACCAAAGCACTAAAAAGTAATAACTTCTCTACACTGAATTCACCATTGCATTAACGAAACAAATTGAGAAAAAAATAATAATTGAATTTTTTCAATTTACCTCTCCAACATATTCAATGAGAAATTGCCCTTTACATATATCATCAAGCAACCTGAGCCCATAACCCTTCTTCCCACATCGAAACTTCTCCAGTTTGGCATATCGGCGTTTTTGGAACTGCAAACAAATCTATTAACTAAAACAATTCCCTTTGCACAATAAAACAAAAATTGCTATAAGGAAAAGCTAAAAAACCTGTTGATTTGAACAAAGGTCTCTACAAGGGCAGGCTCCTCGAATACACTCAATGTTAAGCATTCGATTAAGGCAATCATCTCCACAACCCAACTGGCCATCTGAAGGTGGTTTGCAATGACAAACCATTATCTGATTAAATTGAAGAAAAAAAAAAATGAATTAGGAAAATTATGTACACTAGTCGGAAAAGCCACAAATCTCATCAGATTTTTACAGTACACATTACTGATGAAGATAAAATTATGACAAGGAGCCTTGTATAAATTCATGCGTTTTTTTCCACAATAGATGAGATAAGCTTTCAAATTTAGGGTACTGTCAGGATATAAAATACTTAGGGGCGGGGGG
>NW_018922237.1:115531-134247 GCF_002207925.1 Prunus avium | reverse complement strand
GACATTTTAATTATATTCCTTGATATTTTGCAATTGATTACCAAGTTAGTGACATTTTAATTATTTTCGTTGAAATATTTTGCATTTAATATAAATGTTGTCCCATATTCATTGTAATTCTTTTTCCACTTAATCATTTCTATCACTGGTGACGGAGCTAGAAATTTAATTTAGAGGTGATAGGCTTTTATGATAATTAATAGACCAAAAAATAAAGATCATGCATGAATGAAAATTCTACTTCAACAAAACAAAATTGACCATGTACCGTCATACGTAAGCAAATCATGCATGCCTTTTAATTGCCATAACCATCCTTATTTGCACATTAGGACTACACTTACTTGGTTTAAGGAACACCGCATTTTCTTGATGATAAATTGTCTGAGGAATGTAACAAGTAGGTTTTTATAGGCATGTGACTAGGGAGACGAGGGGCGCTTTATCAAGGACAAGGTTCTCATTCCTGCTTGTAGTTGAGAGAGTAGACTATTTAGTTAGGTCCAACCATTGGCGGACCTAGAATTTTTTTAGCGGAGGTGCAATATTGACTAAGTACGAAAAATGGTTTTTCGGAATAATCATTTTCTCAAGATCATTTTTGGCGGCTTTTATTCCTTACACATCAAATAAGAAAACTTGATTTTATGGGATTTTAGTATGAAGTATATATTGACTTAATGAGCCATCAATTTTAGCCTAAATCGTATTTTGCACTAAAATCGATTTTTCATATTTTGATTTGGTGGGAATTTGATTTTCTAATAATTTTATTTGAATCCAAATGGGGGGGTACTTCCTTATTTACATTGTAAACATAAGTAAATGGAGTAATATAAAAATAAATGAAAGTAAAAAGGACAAAGACATTTACTTAAATGATGAAAATGAAAATGAAAATAAGGTAATTTGTACACTAGTTGAGCAAGGGGGCAATTTGAAGCACCTAAAATGGTTTTTCCGGCGAGGGGAGGTGCAATGCACGTCCTTGCGCCTTAATAGGTCCACCACTGGGTCCAACGACCGAATCCTTATTTGTAGAATATGACAGCTAGGGACGGACCCACAATGGGGTCACAGGGACGGACCCACAGTGGGGTCAATGGGGTCAAACGACCCTATGGACTCCATGAACGCAAGGTAGAAGGTCCCTTTGAAATGGTATGTGACCCTATGAATGGGTGAAAGAGGAAGCTGCAGAACCTGAGGAAGAAGAAGCTGAACAGGGGATTTGTTTTGTTTTTTTAAAAGAAGCTGACCAAAACGGCGTCGTTTTGGCCCAGCTTCTAATATTTTTTTTTAAAAACCACTGACGCCAAAACGGCGTCGTTTTGGAGAAGCCCATCGATTTTTTTTTTAAAATGCGCTGGCCAAAACGCCGTCGTTTTGGACCAGCTGCAACGAATTTTTTTTTAAAAGACCTGGCCAAAACGACGTCGTTTTGGTCCAGGTCTTTGAAAAAAATAAATAAAACAGATTGTATAACAGATCCTCTTCGACCAGACATACCCTCAGAGCTCCAAAACCCCCCATTTCCTAAACCTCAAACCTAAATCCCCAATCTCCACCTCCCACAAACCTTTAACCCTCTCCCCCACCAAGCCTTTAAGCCCCAACTCCTCCATTGTTGTAGGGAAAATTTGAACTTTTATACTATGACCCTACGAGCTAAGAATCCTGGGTCCGTCCCTGATGACAGCTCATTTTTTTTTAATTGTTATTTCCCGTCTATCAATAATAATAAAAAGATGCTCTAATGAAACTACTTAGATAAGGTTGTTGAAAGACAAGTCAAAAGATTATTATTGCTGAAAATTATTTTCTTTTATCTGCGCGGAAGATTGAAAATTACGGCAAGACTATATTTTAGAATTTAGTTATCTCCCAACTTCCAAATTATGTGACATTTATTTATTTAATCTCAACTACAACTTGGTCTTTCTTTTCTTCGGTGGAGCTGGATTCTTTTCTAGAAGATGTAATTAAAAGTATTATAATTATAATCAAGTGGTACCCGCGGAAGTTGGGTAGTACCTTCGTCTATGGAATCTGACTCAGTCCTAGCCTAGCCTGCATCGATTCTTTTTGTTTTTCAACTTTAAGCTCTCCGAAACCAATCACTTTCTCATCAATCTCATTGGTCCCTAATTTCAACTTTATGGCATGTTTACCAATCAGGAATTGGAATTCTCATCAGGAATTGAATTCCGCCCATAGAGAATTCATGCGTTTATTTCACATAAGGAATTGAAAAAGTAAGCGGGGCCCACACAAAATTAGGAATTGAATTCCTGATTTTGGAGGAATTCAATTACTGAATGGGAGGTGGTATTCTAATTCCTGGAGAATTCACCCATTAGGAATTCATCTTTTTTACCCATTATATCCTCACACAATTTTCAAAATTCCAAATACACCATCTACTTTAACCAAAAAATGAGGACATTTTAGTAATTAGTACCACTTATACCCCAATTCCTTATGGTTTAGTAAACAACTTCAATAGGAATTCGGAATCTAACTCCCCTCAATCCATATGGTTTAGTAAACAACTTCATTAGGAATCCGGAATCTAATTCTTCTCAATCCAACTCCTCCTCAATTCAATTCATCCTCAATTCAATTCCCCCTAATTCAATTCCGGATTAGTAAACATGCCATTAATTCCTTCTTCAACTGCCAAGGCCAATGCTCATGACTAGTTCGATTCTGTTACCTTGGCTCCTCGGAAGCTGAAGCTGAATAAAGAAAAAGAGGAAATGATAAGGGACCACAATATAATATGGGTATATTTTTGGTCACCACTTTAACTCAAGGTGTATTCTCACCACCATTCTCAACACTTTGACGGTAGGACTAACGGTGCAACAAGACACCTAATTGAGTGACCTCTGCCAGTGGCGGAACCAGGAATTGAGATTAGAGGGGGTCATCTTGCAAAATATAGAAATAAAGGGAATGAGAGCATAAACACTACAAGTTCTCGTAGAGCTTCTTGAAAATCATTATCAGACTCCTGAACCAATAACCTAAAGTAAAAAAGAAATAAGCTTTAAATTACAACTTTCACACATCAAGTTATGATTGTTGTATATATAAAACCCGTGTATCATTTTTCAATATTCAATTCAATTCATATACACAACATTAAATTATTTACACACAAAGAGAGAGACCTCTGCAACTAATATTTGAGTTGAGTGACCAAAGTGTAACTTGGGGTATAGTTGAGGGACCATTGCTGCAAATAACCCTATATTATATTGTTGAAGAATATGAGTCCCACATCGGATTTTTGACTAAATAAAATACAACATATAATAAATGTTTCTACTACTAATATCACAGCGAGATCTTTTGTGACAAAATCACACACCTATTAGGCTTTGTTAGTGGTTAAGTTGGGGACAATATCGGTGTTGCTAGTAGTGGACCACTGAACCTCTCTCTTAAATTTAAAATATATCTCTTTTTTCTTGTTTTTGGACAATTATATATCTCTTGGAATTAATTCAAGAGTTGTGTGTTGTTGTGTAGAAGTTCAATTCTAGTTATAAACGGCTAATGTAATGGGGCTATATTGTTGTATCGAAGCTTAGACAATAAGTTGTTAATATTGTTGAAGAATACACAGAGTCCCACATCGGATACTTCATAAAATAGAAAGCTCTATATAACAAATGGCTCCACTCCTAATAACATCGAGGCTTTTTGTATAAAACCCTACACCTGCTAAACATGTGGTTAAGTTGCGGACAATATTAATGTTGCTAGTAGTGGGACCAAGAGTCGGTCCATATGAAATCTTAACAAATATCAGATTCTCTAGTTCTTTATATTCACTGCATTACTTCATTTTCTGCAACATGTGGGAGCCAATTTATTCAACACTCAAGGTAATCCAATTTCTACCCAAGAAACCCTACACACACACACAGCTCTGGCCACCACACACGGCTCCGGCCACCCGGTTCTCACCATAGAGAAAACTTCGTACCCTCTTTTAGCTATTGTTTCACTTAGACACAATCGAACTAACTTATGCATCGGAGGGCCTTTGGCCAACACCCCCTGGGTGTGGTCTATTTACTCTGGTCTTTTTTACAGGAATCGAGGAAAAAAGAGAATGAAGTTCAAAGGTTGAAGGATCTTCAAGCGGATATTCTCCCTCGAAAATATCACTACTCTGCACAGAGATTTGACCAATCACATCTTGGAGTATTCTCTCTCCTTTACTGAGAGTAGAGATTCCTTGTTGTACATTCATTTGCTTCCATGACTTTATTGAGAATCCTGATGAGCACCTTTAAGCTTTGCCCAATTCAGCATGACCGTATAGTGCCCTCAAAGATTAACAACATAGCCACAAAACATCTATGATGCCTCAGGTTTAAGGATTAGTATGCACCATTGCAATTTATGAGTTCCACCTTGACATGTGAGTAAAAACTTCCATGCTGTAACTCATATGTTGGATCGCGTTCAATGTACTTGTTCTTCTACAAGCACCTACACACATATCAATGTTTGTCCACACTTAATGACTTGAGACCTTATCATTCCCTACATATAGAGACGATACTGTGTGTACTTATCTTTGCGGAATATTGACGCCCAATCAATATTCCTATGACCAGGAACATATTCAGGATTTAGGGATGATGAGAAGTCTCCATGTATGCAATCTCATTACATAGCTCTCATATCCACTTGTGTATTCATTGGACTATGGTTGTTCTACATATTAAAAGATAATATAGGATGATTTAATGTATAAAACAACCTTTCTTACCCATTGATAATATAATATGTCTTTTATCAAAGATGTCCTTAACTCTAACTATTACATAATTAGTTGGCTTTAAGGACATATTTCCAACACAAACTCCTTGAGCATTTTCAGCCCATAAAAGAAAAAGTCTGCATGATTCTATCAACGCGTAATGGACGCAGAGAGACAGAGAGGAAGAAGGGTGGAAAAAGGAGGATACATATTTTTAAGCAAACAAAACCACAAATATTTAAGTGCGTGGTTGATATGAAAAGGTTTGACTTGTGGAAGAGAAGTAAGGGCGGAACCACACTAAGGGCTACAGCACACTATAGCCCAGTGTGGTTTTTGAAGAAAAAAAAATATAAAATTTATATATTTAACTTATTTTCAATATTAGCCCAATTAGTGGCGATTATTTTCAATATTAGCCCAGTTAGTGGCGATGTACAGATTACCTTATTTCCATTTTCAGCATTTAAGTAAATGTCTTTGTCATTTTACTTTTATTTATTTTTATATTACTCCATTTACTTAAGTGCAAAATACGATTTAGGCTAAAAATGATGGCTCATTAAGTCAATATATACTTCATACTAAAATCCCATAAAATCAAGTTTTCTTATTTGATGTGTGAGGAATAAAAGCCGCCAAAAATTATCTTGAGAAAATGATTATTCCGAAAACCCATTTTTCATACTTAGTCAATATTTTTACATGAAACAAATTTTCATGTATGATATGAATGCATGAAGGAACTAAGGTCAATCTAGGTAAAAAACCTTAGATGTTCAATCCACTATGGTGTTAAACCCTATTTGATTTATGTTAAAACTTATTGAAAATTAATTTATGGAGTTATGAACTACCTTAGTCAATATTTTTACATGAAACAAATTTTCATGTATGATATGAATGCATGAAGGAACTAAGGTCAATCTAGGTAAAAAAACCTTAGATGTTCAATCCACTATGGTGTTAAACCCTATTTGATTTATGTTAAAACTTATTGAAAATTAATTTATGGAGCTATGAACTAGCGTGGTTTATATGATTTAATGTTTACTTTTATTTCTAGAAAGACTATAGATATTGTAAGTACCAAAAAAAATAATCATTAAATTTTAAGCTAATAACTTTAGCTAGCCAACCTGTTGAAAAATTCCTGGTTCCGCCCTTGAAGAGAAGCCTTGTATTTCCGAAATTTTTTTTAAAAAAAGGTGTATATCCGTGTAAGACTTTTGAGGGAGAGCAAGTCTCCTCCAGAATATATGACATAGAACTTTAGAAGTAGACCGAGAGCAAAAGAAGCTCCAGTCTGTTTCATGTTCATTTTTTTTTTTTCCTGTGCATTCCATTGTTTAATCTCAATGCTTGATAGATTGTGCAACTAAAGTTTGTGAGTGTGCATAGGTTGAAATCAATATTCCAACAATTTTATGCTGCACAATCTGCTGGACGGCTAAAATTGAAGTTCCGCATCAAATTGGGAGAAAAACGACGTACATACATGATAGTAATGCATTTTCTGCCGTATAAGTAAAAAATTAAGGATAAAAATAATCTTGTCAGTTGTATATGTTTCCTACAAAGTTCCAATGTCTCTAGCAATTAGAGTGCACAAGCCCATCTAAACACGTACATTGAAGACAACACGTAGTAGGGTTTCAATGTGCAAAATGTTAGGGAGAGAAATCTATTTCTTCTACAAGAACAACTCACCTACCATCGCTCAATACACATATATTGATTTCTCTTGTGTTTGGTATCATGAGTCAAAAGTATTTAAATTACATTTATAGAACTTCCGCATTGTGCTTTTGTAAATTATGGAGTTTAGAACCTTCAATCATAGATTGGTCATATGACTTTACCCCATCTTAAGTTTACATTATGTCACATTTACTTTTCTATCTATGTAGCTGGTGAAATCTTGAATAGGCTTGTCCTTCTCACTGTTTTTATTATTATCCCATTCAAACTAATCTCTAGCAGGTCATATGTGGATTTCTCAAGTCAAATGGGGCAACCTAAGAAACACATACAATTAATTAATTGCCGGCCGAGCCGGGTCTATTCTTCTACTGAGCTGTGTGGATTGGCTGTGTCAAATTTTCTTGGATTTTAACGTACGTAGCTTTCAGGAAAGTCAATGTTTGGCTCCTTCGTGCTGGCAAGGCCAAATGTGTGGAGTTTTCAATGGAATGGAGAAGACAAAGTCAGAAAATCATAATATAAATAGGCTATGGCTTTGTGCTCCTTTACAATGCAAGAAAATATTAAAAGCTTTGAAGAACATCAAATTTTTTCTTTCTTCTTCATGATGGGGTCTTTTATGCTTTTGGAATTGGTGGGAACTTTGATGGAATCGCAGAAACTTTGCTTCAGAAATGTTAAGCTCATGTCTTGCATCTTCCTGCTCATAATTTCTCTTAGCTCTATCCTCTTTTTGAGTAATATGCTGTCCATTAAACCATCAATCACTGATTTTGCCCTCAAGGCAAACCTTCTAGCTATGAATATCGGCACCCCTGAATTCGGAAACCTTCTGAATACTTTGAAAGGCGACCTCCGATTATTTGTTGGACTAGAGTGGATTTTTGTTTTCGCATTCTGTTTTTTCTCTTTGTTCTTTGCAACAGCTTCAATCTTAGCATCGGCAGTAACATATTGCGGAAAAGACATGTCTATCAAGGAACTTCTATCAAGGGCCGTGAAATTGCTGAAAAGACCGTTTCTTACTTGGTTTTACATAACCCTTCTTCATCTGGGCTATTGTCTATTTCTCATAACCTTTCTGGGTCCTTTGGTGCTGATTTTCAATCTTACGTTCACTATGCCTTCTTTATTATCTATAATCATATTCCTCCTAGCTCTAGTTTTCGAAGCTTATCTAGCTGTTGTTTGGAATTTAGCACTCGTTGTTTCGGTACTCGAAGAAAACTGTGGAATTGAGGCACTTGGGAAGGCTGGACAGCTCATCAAAGGATTGAAGATACGCGGATTTTTCCTAAATCTTTTGTTTGGAGCAGTCTCTCTTCCTGTGTTCTATGGTGTGCACAAGTTTGGCAAAACAGTCATGTCATCAAATGCTGCCATGATTCCATTGCTCCTCCTGAATTCGATATCCTGCCTGATCGGAATGTTTAAGCTCATGGCATACACAGTCCTCTATCACGATTGCAAGGCGACTCATGGAGAAGAACTTGAAATGAAAGGAGGCACTGAATATACTAAAGTGGCCTTTACCCCACTTATCAGTGCAGATTTACCATGATGAAGGATGTCTGTATTTCTAATAGTTTACTGTTTTTTGCGTGTGTTGTAAGGGCCGGCCCTGACATTTTGGTGGCCCATGGCCAAAAATTAAACATTTTGGTGGCCCATGGCCAAAAATTAAACATTTTGGTGGCCCATGGCCAAAAATTAAACATTTTGGTGGCCCATGGCCAAAAATTAAACATTTTGGTGGCCCAAAAAATAATGCACAAAAGGGGAGACAGATGAGGATGAGGATGGCGTGGGAAACAGATGAGGATGGAGTGGGAGACAGATGAGGATTGTTTATTCAATGATCTCTCTTTTGGCTCAATTTGTTTTCTTTATGTTTTTTTTTTAATTTTTAATTAATATAACACTTTATTACTACTTAATATATATAAAAATTTGGGGCCCCAAAAATTGGAGGCCCATGGCCGTCGCCCTCCTTGCCCACCCCTCTGGGCCGGCCAACCATAATTTCTGCAGCTCCAGCTAGTTTTTATGCATAAAGTTAATAAAAAAATGTTGAAACCGTCAAAATAGTGCCTTCTCTTGACATACAGGGTTTTAAATGAGAATCTGCCTTGGATAGAAGCATTAAATATAATCTCCAGATGAACCGTGATGTATCAACCATGTTTTCTATATGCGATAAACCAAGAACAACAAGGTAATTAGAACAAGAGAATCCGTTCCTTTGAAATCTGATGCAATACTTTTTTGTCTTCTGAAAACAAGAGCAGCAAAGGCTAAAACAATAGCTTCCAATTTTTTTAACTTCTAAGCTGGCCATGTATGGCCTAAAGCATGGACTAGGGGCAATTATGGCCTAAAGCAGCACCGCCGTAGGTTTCAACCTCGATCGCTCATGGACAATTAAGTCGAACAAAATGGATTCACTAGTTCTTCATATGAGCATTCTGTCTATTACAGAAAAGGGGAATAAGGTATTTGCAATATTTCTTCTTTCTGTTAAAAATGGAATTGTATTGTCCTATTTTCTTGGCATAGTAAGCAACATATTAATTGGATTTTTATGGCCAACAAACTATCCATATATTGAGAAAGAAATTTTGTCGAGTTGACTTTGTACAGGAGTCTTATTTGGAGCATAAGGTACGTGACGACCACAAGGTTTGACAATGTCTATGGCTTTGAATTTTTTGAGTTGAAACATGAAGGCACAGAGGCTCAATTTTTTTTTACCTTTTCTATGACTGTTCATATAGTTACGGCGGGGAAGCTCACCTAGATGAGAGGAAAAGTACCACTTGTTATGATTTTTACCTTGGTTCAACTTTGTCTTGGACATCTAAGAACATACAACCCTAGCCTTGTCTTCATCACGGTTTGTATGTGGGAGTCTCTTTTGCTATCTTGGAGGACATATGACTGAGGAATCTGCTAGAGGCATCAAATCATCCACAAGAACAGCGACCACGGACGAAAAATCTGCAAGTTATTTCGCAAAGAAAACAGTAGAACGTGAGATAAGAATCAAACATATCAAGTGAAGCAAAACTAAAACAGTTGAACTCGTGTATTGTCATACCGTCATAGAGCAACTAGCTAACATCTCCACTAAGCCAGTTTAAGAGAAATGTCTTGGCATAAAAGCGTTTTGATTAGAAAGGCCGTTTTTGAAGATTAAAACAAATCAAAGCCTTTGATGATTGTGAATATATTATCATTCTTTGTTAACCTTCTTCATATATTATCATTCTTTGTCAACCTTCTCTGTTCCTTCCTTTCATTTTGTCTTTAAGAAGTATGATAGAAGTCAGTGTTAGTTTCTAAACTTGACGCGAACGTATAATGGAGGAAAATATTGAAGGTTTGAATTTGAAGATTACAAATCTTCTATCGCTATTGTGCTATTGGATTTTGTGGGAATTATAAGTGATGTCCAGAAACTTTTTTCCAGAAATTTCAAACTCATGTCATCAATCACGCTACTTACAACTTTTCTTAATTCCATCCTCACGATCTTTTCTTAATTCTGTCCTCCAAGGCAAACTTCCTACAAGTTAATAGTCCCAATAGTCCCACTAGCGGAGAAAAGACTTATTGACCAAGGAACTTGATCTAGGCTTCTGTCTTCTGTCTTTTAAAAAAGGGGAGATTCCTCCAACCTTCTGCCATACTCTGCCATAAAATTACAGTTCAAGTGCCATCTAGAATGCTGAAGAAAATGCCAACTGCAACTGGAAAATAATCCAGATAAATGCTTGAAATGCTACAGACTTTAAATCCTGAAACAAACCGCAAAAATAATACATAAAGAACAAGTAATAACTCTGTGTTTATTAACAAGGGGCCCTACTTAGAACTTTATAGCTCTGTGTTTATAGCTCTGTGTACGCATATATATGCCAAAAAAAAAAAAAAAACAGAAAAAGAAAAGGCAAAGAATGCATAATTGTCAAGGCAAAAAGATCTTAATAGCTCAGTGAATTATACCTCATCATAGTTGATGCTTAATTACAAAACCAAAAATAATCTAGAGTTAATCCACATATTCATGACCTAACTAAAGATTTCTTGGATTAAAAGAAGAATCGAATACCTACAAATGATGCTCCAAATCGCACCTAAAATATTAAAGAGATATTTAGTCATATACCCAATCTTAGCATTAAAACTATAAATAAACCCTACACCATTTAATTTCTATAAACAAACCCAAAAAAAACCCAAAAAATGATAGCTGGCCCTATTTAATTTAATTTTGATTATTAAATTACTTTGATGCCCTATTGAGTGTTTGTGCTTTTTATGGGGTTTTGGGGTTGGGTCTGTTTTAAGAAATCAATGGCAGTTTTGTAATTTAAAAGAAGTTAAAAGCCTTTTTGTTATGTTGTAAATGGACTTTGGATGTGTTTCTAAAGTCTATTTGATATAGGGTTTCTTTATATATATAATTTGGGCTCCTATATTGGGTATAATAGTGAATCTCCAAAGATTAAATTGAAAAAAAAAAATAGTAACAATACCTAGCATCACCCACATTCATCCCCAAATTACACCCAAACAAAAAATCTTAAAATCAATACCTAGAATCTCTGCCATGGAGGAGAACACACTAGCTCAGCATCTAAATAAACCGATCTTCCGCAAAGAAGAGAAATTCCCTACAAAGCATAGACACATCAGCATGAAAACATTCCTTCATAGATCATCTTCTTCATCACACCTGAATCCGACATTGCACCTAAGAGAAAACACCAACCAATCACAACACCAAGTTATATACCAAAATACGGACAACAAGAGTCGGGAGAGCATTGGTGCAAGCACCAAAGCAAGAACTGTAGCAAAAGCTCTAAATACACTCCAATAATAGCGCAGCAAAGCTTGAATGTAGGTAGGAAATGTAAGAGTGGTATTCGCATAGACTTACCGTTTCAAACCAAGGGCGCATGTTGTAAATATCTCAAATATGGTCTTTGGTCTTTCTATGTTTCAATAAATAACATTTAGGGGTAAAGAATATGAAATAAAACATGCTTATCAGAATGACCAATCTTAGCCAGTAAGGCTTGGTTCATATCAGTGGACTTAAGGGCGCATGTTGTAAATATCTCAAATATGGTCTTTGGTCTTTCAAGTACTTTTAAAAACAATTCTGGACCATACCAATCTTAGCCACTAAGGCTTGGTTCATATCAGTGGACTTAGTCAACCAAAGCCCCCTCTACTTTTAGGCCTACAAACAAGATCTAATTGACGCGCAAGATACACGTATGTTGTGTATTTTCTCACCACCCAACCCCACAAAAAGAAATTCCTATTCACGTTCTCCAGCTCCATCATTTCAAAATTGAAATGTTAAAAATATACGTTAAAATGGCAATCAATCAAGGCTTAAGAATGAATTAAAGATACATTCAGATTGGCCTTATGGACCAATTTAGACTCTTCCACTATCAACTCCTCAGCAGGATGTCAAAGTTATGAGAGAAGCTGTGGTTTATGACCTTACAAGTTTTTGTTAAACATGATTAATACAATTCTTCTAGAAGAAAAAAATAAAAATAAAAAGAAAAACATTATTAAGTTAAAAAAAAAAATAGCAAAGGATCACAATGATTAGAGAATTACCCTCCATTTGGATGAGGGAATATAACTCAGAATTTAGCTAAAAGCCGGTAATTTACGAGGAGAAATTAACAATTCCCTTGCTTGGCATCTTAAGCGCAGAATTTATTAAATGACGCGTGGAAAAAATCGTGAAAATTGGGGCATCAAATTTCCGAGTTAAATTTCCACTAAAATAGACGTTATTTCACAATTTCTATAGTGTTATAAAATTCGACACACATATAAATCCAAACACTAAAATCTTCAATTGCTAGAAATTGAAATAATGGAAATCTAAATTCCGTCATTTTAGAATTGAGAATTACCCTCCATTTGGATGAGGGAATATAACTCAGAATTTAGCTAAAAGCCGGTAATTTACGAGGAGAAATTAACAATTCCCTTGCTTGGCATCTTAAGCGCAGAATTTATTAAATGACGCGTGGAAAAAATCGTGAAAATTGGGGCATCAAATTTCCGAGTTAAATTTCCACTAAAATAAACGTCATTTCACAATTTCTATAGTGTTACAAAATTCGACACACATATAAATCCAAACACTAAAATCTTCAATTGCTAGAAATTAAAATAATGGAAATCTAAATTCCGTCATTTTAGAATCCTATGTAATTTTCAATTCCTTCATCCAAACGGAGGGGTTAGCAAAAATAGCTAAATACGCCATCCATTTTAATCCCGATAGTCTTAAATGCCAAGACAATTTAGGGGGATATGGTAGATATCCAATATCCACAAATACCAGCTATTGCCTGAGAGGAGGAGCCTAGACATTGGGGGTGTGTGTCGATTCGAAACCAATACAATTTATCCAATCTGCATCCGATCCAATATAAATTGGATTGTGATTTTCCAATCCAATTAGATCACAGGTTTAAATCTAATCCAATCCAATCGAATTGATATTGAATTGAATTGGATTAGATGATCTGTTTTGATAGTAAAGAAAGACAATTACGAAATATGAAACATCTAAGCCAATGCAGGATTACCACAACGGTTGTGGCCCTCCCCTTCCCACATGTTTGGCACCAAGGATTGAAACCCCCTGGTTTCTTTCCTCCCAATGCAACCAAAAAAAAAATTGAAACATCTAACATTAGGTTTAATCAATGAAACATATTAATAAATGTAAAATGTAAAATATAAATGAAATGCTAGAGAAAATTGTTTTGATTCTATAATATATTAAACATAACTCCATCAAATGACTTCAAAGGTTCATAAAATTTTCAATTACAAATACCTACAGGAGCAAAATAAGCATAAAATTAACTAGATTTGATTGGATTCTCACAAGCAAATTTGTCATGCGATCTAATCATGTCGCTTTTGGAAATTAGTGATCCGTTCTGATTCGCTGAATCATCGAAACCAATTTAAATTAAATTAAATTAAATTAAATTGGAACGGTCGATTTGAACGAATTGGATTGGATCTTGCACATCCCTACTAGACATATAAGAACTGCAGAGGAAAATACGGATCGATTCGTGTCCATGATTTGGGTTGGCCTACTTTTTGACCGGAACCAACTCTGTCATTAAGCAAACGTCTAGTGCCGAGACTAACCACTTGACACTCCTACTGAAACACATGCGAGATCCGACAACGTACGTGTGAACGAAAATGTGAACGAGGAGGGATTTTCTGAGAGGATGAGATGAAGATGGACTTACACAGTTTGGTTTGGACTTTGGACACTGTGCGAATGATACGTTAACCTGGCTTGTGAAAGAAGTGATGGAAAGGAACTCGTGGGGCTAGCCCTATCTATATTCTTATCAACCAAAAATATCTGAATCACTCTTACACCATTTTGGGGGAAATATAATTTTTAAGACTTAAATCAAGCTTTATATATATATATTTTAGAAAATTGAATGCAAAGTGTAAGTGTGTTAAATTTGAATTTGATAGTTATGTGTTTATGTGACAATTTAACATCTCGTTTAGAGATGCTCTAAGGATTTTAATCATGTCGTATTTATGGCAAAAATGCCGCATTTACGGCAAAAATGCCGCATTTACTTTTTTATCTATAGGCTTGTCCCTCTCACTATTTTCATTTTTATCCCATTCAAACTGCTCTAGCAGGTCTCGGATTTGAACGAAGCTTACAGGAAAGGAAGACTAGTCCCTACATAATAAATAGATTGTTGGGTGTGGCATTGTTTGGTTCCTTCATGCGTAAGGCAAAAATTTTCCTACTTTCTTTGTAAATGTATTAGGAATAGAATTGACCCAAGCCACAGTATAAGTAGGCGATGCCTTGTGTTCTTTTGCAATGCAAGAGAAGAAGCTTTGAAGAATACCAATCTTTTTCCTTTTTATTTTTTCATAATGGGGTCTTTTATGCTTTTGGAACTTGTGGGAACTCTATGGGAAGCCCAGAAACTTTTCTTTCCGAAATGTGAAGCTCATGTTCTCCATCTTCCTACTCATAATTTCTCTTAGCTCTATTCTCTTCGTGAGTAATATGTTCTCCATCAAACAACTAATCACTGATTTTGCCCACGAGACAAGCTTCGTACCAGCTATGGATGCGGGTACCCCTGAATTCGCAAACCTTCCGAATACTTCAAAAGACCTCCTCCTGTTATTTTCTAGACTAGAATGGATTTTCATTTTCACATTCTGTTTTGCCTGGTTGTTCTTTGCAACAGCTTTAATCTCAGCATCAGCAGTAACATATTGTGGAAAAGACTTGTCTATCAAGGAACTTTTATCAAGGGCTGTGAAATCATTAAAAAGGCTATTTCTTACTTGGTTTTACATAACCCTGCTTCATCTGGGCTATTGTCTATTTTTTATAGCATTTCTAGTTCCTTCGTTGCTGATTTTCGATCTTACATTCACTACGGTTGCTTTCTCTATAACCGTATTCCTTCTAGCTCTAGTTTTCCAAGCTTATCTAGCTGTTGTTTGGAACTTAGCACTTGTTGTTTCAGTACTCGAAGAAATATGTGGGATCGAGGCGCTTGGGAAGGCTGAACAGCTTATCAAAGGATCAAAGCGACGCGGATTTTCCCTAAATATCTTGTTTGGAGCACTCACTCTTTTAGTGTTCTGTGGTGTGCTTTTCAGTACTCGAAGAAATATGTGGGATCGAGGCGCTTGGGAAGGCTGAACAGCTTATCAAAGGATCAAAGCGACGCGGATTTTCCCTAAATATTTTGTTTGGAGCACTCTCTCTTTCAGTGTTCTGTGGTGTGCTTATGTCAGAAATTGCAGCCATGATTCCATTGCTCCTCTTGAATTCCATGTACTGCCTGATCGAGATGTTTAAGCTAATGACATACACAGTCCTCTATCATGAGTGCAAGGAGACTCATGGAGAAGAGCTTGAAATGCAAGAAGGCACTAAATATACTGAAGTGGCTTTAACCCCACTTATCAGTGCAGATGCACCATGATGAAGGATGCCTGTATTTCTAATATTTTAAAGTTCTTGCTTGTATTGTAATCATATTTTCTGCAGCTCTAGCTAATTTATATATATAAAGTTAATAATTTTATTGCCTGCTAAATTCTACTAATTTACATATACAACATCTGTTATTTAGGCCTGAAACACTTTCGGGTACAAGGATAGGAATAAGTCACCTTGGTGCTATATTGGCAAGTAAAAAATGAGTTGAAACCGTCAAAATAATGCCTTCTCATCAGGCTCTTGAATAGAAGTAGTCAGTCCAGTAATTGCAATCCTTAGCATGGTTAATGTTTTTTTCTTTATTAATTGTACCCTGCAACTCTGTGCTAACAGATGAACCATGATGTATCAACCGTGACGGTACAAACCATGCTTCGGCATAAAACCGTTTTGATTTGAGGGGCAATGTTCGAAAGATAAAAACAAATCAAAAGCTTTGATGATTGTGACATGTATTATTATTATTTTTCACATAGTTGTACATTGTTTTCACCATCCCCTTGTATTCAGCACCATTTTATTAATTTCCTTCTTCATTAGTCTCTCCTATATAAAGCTGCCAAACCATTCTGTTGTGCATCAAGTTCTGGAAATTAAATCTTCTCTGCTCCTTCCTTTTCAATGTGTCTTTGAGAGTGTGATAGAAGTGAGTGTTAGTTTTCAAACTTGACACAAACCTACAATGGTAGGAAATATTGGTTTGAAGAATATACATCTTCCATTCCTAATGGGGTTTCATATGCTTCTGGATTTTCTGAGAATGGTAAGGGACGTCTCGAAACTTTTTCCCAAAAATTTGAAGCTCATGTCTTCCGTCACGCTGCTTATAATTTTTCTTGATTCTATCCTCATGGCTTTTTTTAAAATCTGCATCAAAGTACTTTCCACCGAAGCAAAGAGTCTACAAGTTAATAATACCACCACTAGCGCCGAATTGACCAAGCTTCTGTTGACTATGACAGATAACCTCCGGTTATGTGTTGGACTAGGTTTTATTTTCTTTTGTGCGTTCTGTTTTACCTCGTTATTCTTCGTAACAGCTTCAATCATAGGATCAGCAGTAACATACTGCAGAAAAGACTTATCTACCAAGGAACTTCTATTATGGGCAGCGAAAGCGCTGAAGAGAACGGTTGTCAGTTGGTTATACATAAAGCTGCTTGATCTAGGCTATTGTCTTCTAGTAGCACTTCTGCTTCTTTTACTAGTGCTGATTTTCAATATTACATTCACCATACTGGCTTTCTCTATGATCTTATTTGTTGTAGCTCTATTTTTCCGAACTTATCTAGATGTTGTCTGGAGTTTAGCCCTCGTTGTTTCAGTACTGGAAGACATATGTGGCATTGAGGCTCTTGGAAAAGCTGCACGCCTTGTCAAGGGATCAAAGCTACGTGGGTTTTTTCTGAATCTTTTTGTAGCATTCTCTATGTCTATGTTCAATGGTTTGGTGACGATTGGGACTGTAGCCTTTCCAGAGAATGCAAGAATGGTTCCAACTATCTTCTCATATTCTATAACCTGCCTGATCACCATGTTTTTATACATGTCATACACAGTCCTCTACTATGAGTGCAAGAAGACTCATGGAGAAGAGGTTGAAAGGAAACCAAGCACGGAATATACTGAAGTGGCCTTTACTGAGTCCACTCCACTTCTCAGTGCAGATGCACCATGATGAAGGGATGTCTGTTTTTCAATATTTTACGGTCTTTTACTTGTATTGTACCCACATAATTCCCTTGAAGGAAGATATTTCCAATAATAATCAAATGGTGAAACGATTTCGAATTTGACTTATTTTTTTGTAATGATGATTTTTGAATGATGACTTAAAAGTTGAATGGTTCTAAATCATACGATAACATTATAGAGTGGGCCAAACTAGCAGTTAGCGTCATTGTCAACGCAAATGCACTCATCAAGGGAGAAGAATCAGGATCTGATTCTTCTCACTCCTAACCATTGACCTGCTGTGCAAATATTCTGTATTTACTATTATTTAAGACTATTACCATTTATATCTCCGTTGTACAAATATAAATATTGTAACCTTTCCCACATATCAGCGTCATTGTCAACGCAAATGCACTCATCAAGGGAGAAGAATCAGGATCTGATTCTTCTCACTCCTAACCATTGACCTGCTTTCCCACATATTTGATTCTTCTCACTCCTAACCATTGACCTGCTGTGCATTTGCGTTGACAGTCATATTAACTTACTAACCGGCTAGCGCTTGAGGGCTCTCGTGCATATATATATATATATAGTGAGTAATTTCAGATGTATACCATATATCTATTGTTTAGGCCTGTAAAAGTTTTAGATGCAAAGAATAAGTCACCTAGGCTCCAATTGGCACTCACTGGTGACTAGAGTAAAGGCACGAGAATATATGTTGAGGCCTGACGAAGTACTCTCTGCAACTCTTTTATATGATGAACTATCATGTACCGTGCCGATACAAACATATAATTCAATTAACCTTGTAGATGGCTTGATGATCATACGAAATCACCTCTAGCCCTTGGGTCCATTTGATGTTTCATTGGGGAGTCAAATCAATTGAAGCCTTCATACTATTCGCATACATAGTTCACTTACCTTCACAAAGCATCATGGCTGTCTATAGACTATAAAGTATAACCCATAAGAAAACAAATCAACTATATAGCATGGAGAATACATAAAAGTTTCTTCTATTTTCTCTCGTGAAAGTGGAAGAGTGGAACTAGGGCACCGATGTTTTAAGCAATTTAGCCGTATATTTCCAAGTTTTGATAATGAAATTCATTTTTGAAATGAACAAATGTATACAAGGCTAGCATAGAAATAATAGAGTGAAAATACCTGTAGGATGTCTATATATGCCTAGAGGGGGGTGAATAGGCCAATTCAAGATTATAATCAATAAATAAAAAATAAACTTCGGCAACAGGATTGATATGGCTTATCAATCCTGAAATGTGCTGGGCATAAAATAAAAGAACGCGCAGAGAATTATTTTATGTGGTAAAACCCCACCTCTGGGGAAAATCCACGGGACTTATCAGTCCAACACAAATCCACTATAGAACGATAATTACAAGAAGTACTCACACACTTATCCTAGACACATTCTAGATAATGTTTACCGACTTCTTCGTAACT
>NW_018922237.1:98102-115227 GCF_002207925.1 Prunus avium | reverse complement strand
GGTAAAAGACGTCAAATAACAAGGAGACCCCTAATCCTATTCCATTCGTCAGCTTAGGCAAGGATTGTTATTCAAGATAACAACCTTTATCAAAGTGACCAATTAGGTATTAATTAAAAGTTCTCCCCAAGTCAAAGATGATGAAAACAATAATATTTTAACTTAAATTAAAATAGAGTCCAACTAGGAAAGAATCTCAAGAGATATAAAATCTAATCCTATTAAAAATAGGATAAACATAAAAATACTTGAGTGAATAGGATTCCAACTAGGAATCCTATAATGAATGCATGATTATGTCATGATTTACGTGTTGTCAAGTTTCTCATATGGTCAAGTCGTGCTTCGGAAGTATGTGGTTGAATGAGTTGTGCCAAAACGTCCAGTAACAATTCTTCACACACTAGTTTTCAAACTATGCTAGAGGTCTAGGAAATGACAATACAAATTTCATACTAACATAGAGTAAGAGAAACAAAGAGGAGGAAGACAGGGAGACGAGGGGAGAGAGAGGGGAAGATGTTGGTTTGACAAAAACGCCCCTAAAATTGGATCACGTGCATCACACGTGATGGAACTTATACTTTGAAGTGTTGTGGTTTAGATGTCATTCATGTTATAAATGTCACACTTTTGACCTCTCCATCCATTAACTATCAACTTAACTGCTTTTTTTTTTATGTGAAACTTGGTGGGCTCTTTTTTTACTGTGAGACGCTTTGACAAGATGTTTGAGTCGAGAGTATTTGAAGGTTGTTCAAATAAATTGTTTGTTCTTGAGAGAAATTGGCTCTTTGGCTTTGCATGTTTGGTAAAGAAATGCTCCGACTATGTACCAGTTTCTTCTCTGCATGTGAATTTGATAGACCCTTGATTTCTTCTTTAATCCTCGTGATTGAGCTTTCTCTAATAAGTTGATGCGGCTGAGCCTCACGGTTCAAATCGCATTTAATGCGGTTGTCTAGCCCTTTCTCTGATATCTGACTTTTGAGATAATTAAGGCTTTTTAAATAAACATGCTTTTGGCCCTTGTTTATTTTACTCCGATTATTTCATTTTCTGGAATCAATTATGAAGCGCCATGTGCTAGGTATCATTTTAATTTCTTCTTCAAGAACTTATTTCGTAAATTAACATTTGTTGTTAATTTATGAGATTGGAGTAAGAATAAACTGGATATTTTGGGGGATTCAATCATTATCTGTTTTTAACAACCATTTAATTTGGTTATAAACATCACTTAATTTTGCAATCTGTATGAGACATACTCATTAATCTTTGTCTTTTCTAGTTGAC
Organism: Prunus avium; assembly: GCF_002207925.1. The sequence goes on along the minus strand of NW_018922237.1, from coordinate 113,931 downwards.
CAAGTGTTGGTCAATGTTTGTTGTTAAAAATAGGTTATGCCCGATGGGCTTTTGGGCCTTGGACATACCATTGTTGGGTTGTAGCCATCTAAGCTGGCTTTGACAGTTGGGCTTTTAGTCAACTGACCATGAAATTGGCTCATTGACTGTAGAAATTAGAATGTGCTAATTTTGGTCCAAACAATTTGTGAGTTGTTGTTGAGTTGAACTTCTAACCCGCTGAACCTTGCACTCCAATTTAAAAGTTTTTCTTTTTCGCACCCCAAGTTTTTATTTTGAGGGATTTTCGCACCCCAATTTAAAAGTTTCGCAATGAGAAAGTTAAGGGGTAAAAGTGAAAATTACTCTTTAAAAAAATTAAAATTGTGAATATAAATTTTCTTTTTTTGGTCAAATTGTGAATATAAATTGCTAAACCGAAATCGGTAGAGAAGAAAAGAACACGTAAGAAAGAGCTGAAGATGTCGTCCACATCTCTGCTACCTATCAATGGAGGCCACCTTCTCTTCACTCAAGGCTCATCCTTTCCCAATTACCATCCTTCTGCAACTCTCTACAAGTAAGTCCCATCCTTTATCTTCCCAAACCATTTCCCTTTTCACTCCAATTCTCAGTTTTTCTTCACCTCTCTGCCCTCTGCCGAGTGATTTCTTGTAAAAGAAAATATGAAATTTTTTTGTTTTAAGGATTAAACGCACCAACCCAATTCTATATTTGCTCTAGTGTGTTGAATAATCTGCTCGTTTCTTAATTTCTATTCACTTTATGTTTGGCTGTTGAGTAAATGAAAAAAACAAAAGAGAACTTTAATCTGTGTGGAGTTTGCAATCCTTAATCTCAAATACCCATTTTACCATTTACGGCTAGCACGTAGATTTATGTATTATTTGGTGATTTTTTTTGCCACTGGATAATGTTTCTTTTTCTTCTACTTGTTTGCTGAAAGAAATCGTTGGGAAAAGAACAAAAAGAAACTGAAAATGAAAAATTTTAACTTTCATCAGCCACGTATTCGGGTGTCAAAGAACTTAACCATATAAAGAAAACGGGCAATCTGTCTTCCTTTTCTTTTTCATGACATCAAACAATGGTAGTTTTTTTTTTTTTTTTTCTGTTTAAGGATTTTTATTAGTCCCAGACTGTACTATCTTTTCCTGTGATTTAAGTTTATCACGTTTAGAAAAATTGGGTGGACTTGCAAGAGTGTGGTGTTTAGTGCAAATGCATTAATCCGAGTTTTTGAGTGGTTTTCTGAGTTTAATAGTTGTGCACTTTAGAGATGCATTAATCCAAGTGTTTTCCTGTGTTTACAGCCTTCTTGTTAACATCAATATGAGAAAGTGAGAGAGACGGAGAGGGAGTGATAAAGAGGGAGGGAGGACTCATGAAGTTGAAAGATTACACTTTGCAGGCCCTTTTGGTTCTTTTGGGGGAGTTTTTGAATCTTTTTTTAGCATTTTTAGTGGTGAAAGAGTGTCAAAGAAAAGTAAAGAAATTTCTATGCCTTATGCAGTTAATGACTTTTTACTTCACTTGATGTGGCTTGGGACGAGCACTATATTCTGTAGTGATACATGGATCTGCAGTGAAGAATATAAATATGAACACAAATTGGATAGAGTATAAGATGGTCTTCTCCATCACTGGATGCCCATCTGTCCTAGAACTCTCAGTTAGTGTAGTTATCGGTTCACTGATGGTTCTTATATGATTGAGGATTTTAAAGCTACATTTCTTAGCTTGTTTCTCACTTACAATATTTTAGAATTTTATTTTATTTTATTTTATTTTATTTTATACAGGTGGGGATGGAAAAGGCAACAAGGTGGAAATGTAGTTGCTTACAGAACCAATGGCCATGCTCTTCAAATTTTGGCCAATCCTAATGTATGCATCAACTCAAGGATTCCACATGTATAACACCAATATATTTGGTTTGAATATGGTCAAAGATTATTTAGGTATGTAGTTGGTGGTTTAATCAATGAGTGTTGAGATAGCAGGATGTCTAGATTCTAGATTAGATGCTTTATAGTTAATTGCTTGGTTACTTAATTATGCATGAAGCCATCAGTTTGTCAAACTTTCATATCAAGTAGTGCAGACAAAAGCCCCAGTAGGAAAATATTTGCTCAGAAGGTAATATTGATTGCATCTGGGTTGGGGTTTAAGACTTTAAGTGCAATTCCATCTTTCACAGTTGTACTGCTGCCTGATGCAGATACTTAAATTCCTCTTCTCCTTTGAGTGTTCTAATATGTTCAAAAAGTAATCTCTAGAAATTAAATTAAAGTGCAATCATCAAGATAACCAAAGTACCTTGTGTTGGCTGCATTTCACCAATTCTTCGTTCATTCATCAGGAATACACAATGTGCTTGCTATACCTCCTTAAAAGTTGAGCAGGTTCCAACAAGGATGTTCATTCTTGTTCAATACAATTGGTAATTCATCTCCTGAATATAAGTAATCAATTTCTGTTTAGTGGCTTCAAGCTGCAAATAAGGATGTTGAGTTGATACAAGTTAGTCTGTCTATGCATTACTATATAATAGCTTAGTATTTTCAGAATCTTAGCAAAATTCACATCCAAAGTCATTTAGAAGTCAATCAAGTTGCATCTTTCAATTTTCATTTGATGTGCAGTTGACAACCTTATCGTTTTCTTTGTTTGTCAATGGTTGACCTTACCACATCATCCAATTGAAGCTAAGTGGGGAAAAATTGGTTTTTAGTGTTACATTTCTTCTTTCTATTAGTAATTAACGTGCACCCCAAGAAAAAGGAAATTTTTTTGTCTATTTCTTCTGATGCATGATTTGTGTCTTGTTTTGCTACAGGTCTCTTCAAGGAAAAGAGACTCAAGTAATCAAGTGATCATGGTTGATCCTTTGGAAGCCAAGCGGTTGGCTGCCAAGCAAATGGAAGAAATCAAAGCAAAAGAGAAGTACAAGGTTAAAGAATTGCATGCTTTGTTAAGATAACGAGTATGAAAATGACTTGTCTGACAAACTCCTGTGTCCTCAGTTATTAGTTGACAAATTTCTGCTTTTACTTTGATTGGAACTAATATTAAAACAGCTCTAAATTGAATTTCTTACCCATATTCTTCATGTATCTATGTAAATATTTCAGTCTTCCCTAGCCTAGGTAATTTTGATTTCTTTTAAAACAAGAGTTGGTTCCTTTTCGACCAAAAAAAAAAAAAAATTGGTTCCTTGATGAGGCCCCAATCCTTGTTTTCGTTCTTGTTTATTTTCCTTTTATATCACAAAATGCAAGATAACTGGGGTCAATTGATGTCACAATTCAATCTTACTTATTACCCATCATACATAGAAGTTATTCATTTTTTTTCTAAAAGTAATGTTGTGATTACAGAGAAAACGTCAAATAGAAGCAATTAATGGTGCATGGGCAATGATTGGTCTTACAGCAGGCTTGGTTGTTGAAGCTCAAACTGGAAAAAGCATTCTGGACCAGGTTAGGCTACTTTACTGGCTTTTCTGTGCACATCTACATTGTGATTTCACACGCACACACCAGTTCATTGGTTGATAACTTAGGCTCTGCCTGCTCACCGGACATTGTCTATTGTGTGATTTGATTGAAATCTTTTCTCTTCAGTTGGTTGGCTACTGGAATGCTATTGTCAGCATCTTCATGCCACAGTGATCATTTGAGTTTATGGTTGAAGAATTGCGGATTCATTCTTGTATCATTTGATCTTTTAAATAAGGGTTGCATCTTGTAATATATTTATGTACCATATATGTTGTAGTTGCACCAAAGGCTCTGTGCTGCTAATCGATTTCTAATTCACTGCAGCATTCTTTTCACTTGAACTACATTGGTGTAGAAGAATTAAAGATTTTTATATTGAAATAGTGGAGATTGTTGTTATGATTGGTTTTGTGCACTTTATAGAATCAAAATGTGAAGATATAACATTGTAATAGTGATCGAGTCCATCTTTAAAGTAGAAGCTGGGAAGCATTGCTGGATGCTTCTCAATTCCCTTCTATGTGGAGCAGACCAGGGTTAGACTAGGATAAAGTGTATTGGACTTATTTTCTTTTCCTTCATTCTAAACTACTCTAATCTACGGGAGGACAATTCGAACAACTTTGGTTCAAGGGCAAACTGCACTGGCCAATTGGGTAAATATGTGAAGGTCAGAAGGAACATTCGAGAGGACACGTGTTTTTTTAGTGGAAAGGTACGTTTTTGATAAAGAAGAATAATTATAGGGGGCATAGGCGTTTTAGATTTTCATGTTCCAAATGTCCCACGTTAAAATAAGAGAATGATCCCAATGAGTCGGGTTTGAGTTCAGCATTATTGACATGTTTATTATCCCGACACGTTTATTATAGATCCAGTTGGCAACTTCAAATTACTTTTTAGCCATTAATAATTGAGAATAAATTTGGAAATTACTTTGAGTTTATGTGAATAAAAGAACAAAATAAAAAGGAGTGCATAATGGATAAGGCTGAGACAATTTGTAAGGTAAATGGTGAAGTCAACATACTAAATCATGATTTATGCCTATGGGCCTCACTAGGTGGCAGCTTTCATGTTTCACCTCCTCAAATACGGAAAGGCTAGAATGAGGAGGTTGAGTGAGGAGGTTATTTGAGGAAGTGAAATCTCACCGTCAACAACTAAAAACAAATGACATGGGGGGGGGGGTGCATTAGGGGGTCCACACCCATTTTGATGGTGAGATGAGCCTCCTCAAATAACCTCCTCACATAGTCTCCTCATTATAGAAGCTCCCCCTCAAATAACCTCCTCACTCAACCTCCTCATTCTAGCCTCTCCAAATTGTTCCTGGCCCTCCTAGATATAGAGTGCAAAACCCAAGTGTGTCCCCTTAAATTGCCCATAGTCAAAATAAGGTTTCCAAGAAAGTTAGGGTTCAAGTTATAAATGCTGTGTCTGGTAAGAAAGAAGAAAGTATTTATGCTAGAGTAGATAAATTGCAAGTTGTAAAATGTCGTTTTATGCAATTTATAGTATGTCCAAAAAAATTGAAATGCCATGACCTAACACAAGGAATAGTGAAAATGTGTAAAAGTTTCTATATTATTTTCCCAAAAACAAAAAAGAACACTTACGTTAATTGCTCTTTTGGTACTCTTTCTTTGGGTGCATTGCAAGGCTTCATAAAACATCAACCACTTTTCACCCATCCAAAACTAATTGCTTTAACTGCAATCACGATTGGTTGAAAACTCAAAATTAGTAAATTAAAGGGGTAAAATCTCTTTTTCTTCCGTTTGTTTAGTGCAGTACTGTATTATCCATTGCAAACTTGAAGTAATTTTCCCCATTACAAACCTGAGATTGAGATCAGTGGTCTCAGGTAGTCTCAGATTTGAACTCTCATGATACTTTAATAGTGTGTGTAAGAAAATAAACGAGTCCCCAACATCGGTTGTGTAAAAAAAACTTTTCAAAGTAATTGACTTTTATTAGTGGCCTGCAGAGTACCTAACTTGCCAGAGACAACCAAGAGGATGATAAATACTATTTATTCTTGTAATAGTTGCAACAAAACCTACAGTTGGTCATTATGTGGCCACATATTTCAAATCAAACCCTAAGAAATTTAGACTGCCGACTTCGTGTCATATTTGGCAATTATGTCAAAGTTCATATTAATATTCTTGGTAAAAGAATAGAATATATAGTTGAATCCCTAGGTCAGCTTCCTAGAAAAATTCATATTAATATATTCTTGGTAATTTCTCATAAATTACCTTTATATAAACTCTTTGGCGTCATTTATAAATGCAATCTCCCTTTCATTTGTCAAAAAGAAAAAACCAAATAAGCCCCTTCATCCATATAAATTTGGTCACTAATTAATTAGCCCCAAAAACTGAGCATTGAGAAGATATTAATATAAAGGGCAAACCTCTTCCTACTCCTTTCCACTGCTGCTTAATTTGGTATAGAGTGGCAATGGAAGGCAATGACCTTTCAAGAACACAAGATGGGAAATTAGAAAAATGTTATATTAATCTAATTAAAAAGTCTTAAACATTTTTTCCATGCCCCCTTGTCACATCAACACCTTAATTAGTAGGCCAATCATCAACCCTAAAAATAAAAATAAAAATAAAAATAAAAAAACAAATCAACCACAAGAGAAAGTGGATGATATTCTAAATTGAGATGATTGGCGCCCACTTGAAAAATTACAGAATGAAACAAAGTAGAAGTTGTTGCCTTGTTCAATCCTTAGGTCAAAAATAGAGGCAGTTTCCTAGGAAGGAGGCATAGAACAATAACCTCCCAATTGGATATGGATATGGATATGGATATAGATATAGACCTTTTCTTTGGTCAGGATTATGGATAGACCTATACAAGATAATTGATATGAAAATGAACAAGTCAGTGGAAGAGAAATAATGGACCCCTACAAATCTGCCAAATAACAACTCCAAATCTCCAACCAATAATTTGTTTGCAAGTTTAGAATGGAATTGCTTTTTAATCTCTCTATCTCATCTTTAAAGGAAATCTTGGTGGGATTCTATCTATCCATAAAAGTTTGATTAGTAAATTGACTACTATAGCCTAGCTAGCTACAACCAATTAGGTGAAACCAAGTCATCACCCAATCGCACAACAACTAATCACACACAACATGTCAGGGTTTCGTATTGTGATTGAACATTTATGTTGACCAAAATTTGTGTCCTTGTTTAATACGTGCAGTGCTCAAGGAGCTTTTTAGACTTGGCATTTTGCGTGCGTGTTAAAAAACTTCAAATTTCAGAGTTATGGAGTTCTATACTCAATTAAAGGATTGTCATTTTGAAGGACTGCATTCATCGATTTTGTTAAGTCACAATTAGATATATTAGCGGTTTTCAATTTGTCTAATTTTTTTACACGAGTGATCTATGAATGAAGATTTGAAATAAAAACGGTTTGGATCGTTGAAATAAAATTGGGAGATTCACTATTATACCCAATATAGGAGTCCAAATTATTAAAAAATCCTATATAAAATGAACTTTAGAAACACACCCAAAACCTATTTACAATATAACAAAATAGCTTTTAACTTCTTTTAAATTACAGAACTGTCATTGATTTCTTAAAACAAACCCAACCCCAAAACCTTATAAAAAAAAACCCAAAACACTCAATACGGCATCAAAGTAATTTAATAATCAAAATTAAATTCAATAGAGTTAGCTATCCTTTTTTTGGTTTTTTTTAGTTTGTTTATAGAAATTAATTGGTATAGGATTTATTTATAATTTTAATATTAAAAATGAGTATATGACTAAATATCTTAATAAAATTTATAATTAAGTTTATTTGAGAAATCCCACGAAGCTTCTCAACTGCACGCAAACAAGTAGAAAGTAGAGTTGGCGGAGGCAGCTTTGACACCATCATTGTGCCACTGTTTAGAAGGTGGCCTTCCAATGAGAATACGCCATGCAAGACACAAGGAAAGATAATGACATGACATATTGGCTGGCTAGGTTGCCTCTTCACAATGGAATTTGTATAAAAGTCAAATTTAGATGCTTTTGTCTTGGATAGATCTCTGCAGGGTTTTGAAAAATGTTTGAGCTTGGGCAGACATGAAATTAAGTATTTGGTTAGTAATAATTCATTAGTTAACAAAAACTTTGAGAATTTGCTGTTACTTGTGCATTATGTCAGTCAGTGGACCATTTGAAAAAGGAAAATGCTAGGGAGACCAATTTGGGAGACCAACTCTCTAATAGAGCGTGGGACCCATTGCATTGGTGGGCTCCACCTCTATTAGAGAGTTGGTATCCCAAGTTGGTCTCCCAAGTTGGTATCCCTAGCATGACCCTTTGAAAAATCATTTGTACCACACCTTAGCTGTCTCCTTTTAAGTTGATGAATTTGGCAAAATCAGGTGGATCATGTCAGCACCATGAAAGTAACATGATGTCATTTCTCTACAATTATTGGCTATCTACCATGGCATCACACCACTGTTCCATAAACTCATTTTGTTCAAAATCTCTCATGTTCTCTCATCCTTCATTTATCACATATTTCAGGGGGAATGCTAGCAACCTTCTCTCTAACCTTCTCCTTTGGACCTTCTCCATTTTTTGCTTGACATGTGTCATTCTCTTTACACTTAAAACAATGCCATTAATATATTATACAAGCTAACTTTTGATTTCCAAATTTACCCTTATTAAATGTATTCAATTTATCCAAAAAAAATTCACAACTTTCTTACACCTCATTAATTTTTTTTACATCAATTATTTTTTATTTAAAGAAAATGTCTACTTTTAAAAATAAATTAAATTAAATTTTTTAAAAAAAAAGAAAAGGAAATGTCCATTTTTTTTAACACAAGGGGTTTAGATAGAAAAAAAAGGTCTAAATTTGACATTAAAAAAAAGGGACATCCTCTTTTTTAAAAAAGCATACATTTTCTTTATAAAAAAAAATAATTGAAGTTAAAAAAAAATTAATAAGATGATAAGAAAGTTGTGAATTTTTTTTGGATAAATTGAATACATTTAATAAGGGTAAACTTGGAAAGCAAAAGTTAGCTTGTATAATATCTTAATTACATTATTTTAAGTGTAAGGAGAATGACACATGTCAAGCAAAAAATGGAGAAGATCCAAAGAAGAAGGTTAGAGAGAAGGTTGCTAGCATTCCTGTAATTTGAAGTTGGAGAACTGTAGTTGCCGTCTAATGACCTGATCTAATATAATGATGGAGTACTTATCCACCTGCGCAACTGATTTTGACTGGTCTTTAAGGAATATTTATATAAACTTTTTGTCATTTCATGTGTCTTGTTGAGATATTAACTTTTATGTAAGCTCCAAATAAAAGCCTCAAGAGAAGGATTGGAACTTGGAACAAGGCAGATGATGGAGAGCTTATCTTTATTCATCTCCTTTGGTTTTAATGTTGAGGATAAGCATGTAATTTGGACAAAAGTGTGCGGCACGACTTGGAATGATGAAAAAAAGCACACCAAGATTGATGCACCTACAAAACACTGTGTTCATCAAGAAATTGTCTATGCTCATAAAGACAGTGTGCCACGTAGAGTTTTAAAATATTAATTCATGATCGGGTTCCCAGCGTATTCCACTATCTAAAGTTTTTGAATGGAGGTATTCGGAAGAAAGGATTTAAACTTGACAACAACTCTAAATTTGTTTAAAACGCGAAAAGACATTTAAAACGGATCTGAAATGATCGTATACAAACAAGCTATTCGTACCTCCATTTGTTTTTCTTCCTTTCTTTTTCATTTAGTCTTGACATGATCATAGATATTATACTATAATATCTCATCTACATTCCTAGATTTGAAATCACTCCATCTAAATAGCACGCTTCTCCCTTCGAAATTTCAGTGCCGTGCTTTTTTTCTTTATCTTGCTTTGGTTTAATACATATATATATATATATATATATATTGAGAGGATCAGCATGAGCTTTTGAAGAAAAACCTAAATATATCAAGTCTGTGTCAGCCGCCTCGTCCAAGAAATCAAGGATATATATATATATATATGTTTCTCATTTCTTAGCCGAAAGAAAACCAGCACCAAGGGAAGTAGGAACAACACTCCAGTCCAAAAACGACAAAGATGGGAAATACCTAAATAATATTCCCATGTTTGAAACTATTCAATCAAATTGGTGAAAAGTTGTTGAATTATCTAATCGTTGATTTTGTATATTATCCCAGAGCCTCAACTTAAATGCCATTATTAAATAAGAAAGTTTGCTAAGCTAAAAACAAATCTCTTTGGTGGGCCTTTCGATCATGAATATCTCCACATTTTAAATGAAACAAATATTAATAAAACAAAAATGATTTAGATTTTTTATTTATTTATACAAGTGATATTCTATTTTAAACTAATCTAAATTATAGAGAGAGAGATTCAAACTCGGGTGCAGAGTGGGGAGCGCATTCACTGTAACCAACTTGACTAAACCCATGTTTACAAAATGATTTAGAGTTAACTTGTTAGAAAATTGTCCTCAAACAACACACCACCTTTATGAGCCAAATTGAAGTATAGTTGCCCTCCTCCCCCAGAATACGTGGTGCCTTCAGCCTTAAGACAATGATAATGCCAAACTAAAGCCACGACCTACTGGTTTTAGGTAATGAGGACCAATAGTGCTCTATTGAAAACAATATACAAAGGGTTTTATCGGGGTCTTCAATTTGCATTACTCTGAATCCAAATGGTCAAATCTATTCATTTAGATTTAACTTAATTTAAAAATAAAAAAAATCATAATTAGGAAGTTGAAAATACTAAATTAATTTACTAGTTAATTTATGATCAGTGAGAAAGATATATTAAAACACAAATTTCATAATCACTACTCAATTACAGAAATAATAATAAAGTAGAATCTAAATAATCTAATGCCAAAAGCAAAAAAGGGATTTGACTTAACTTTGTTTCCTTATATTGACCAAAACTTTGTTTCTATAAATTATGCATTTGAAAATTATTATTATCAATATAATATAGTTGATTTCTGATGAGCGACTAGTGAGAAATATATATTCAAATTCAAATTTTAAAGTCAATGATAAAATATCTCTAAAAAAAGTCAATGATAAAATATGGAAATAGCATTGAAATGGAAAAAAAAAAAAAATCCTAATTAATCTGATGGGGTAAATAAAAGGAATTTGGCAATCGTTCTCTTATTTATCTATTCTATCATGTCTATTTTAATTTTTGGTATTATTTATTGTATTCATTTCAACATAATTAATCTCAAATCAATGTGGCCCTCATTCAGTCACATTATCTAAATTGGATGTGAATGTCAGTCTATTACATTAATGTTGGATGTTTTAAAAATTAAAAAAAAAAGATAGAAAGGCATTCAAAACTCTTTATTTAGCAGGCTTAAACAAATTGAAAACAAAATCCTAAAAAGAAAACAAATTAATGAAAATTAAAACTTTATAGCATGCCTAGTTATTAGTTAGGGCTCGCATTGCAGAGAAACACTTTTATAAAACAGGATAGTACCATTTTGCTATCTTCAGCCAATAATATTATGACACATGTGATAACACTTTTACATGACATAATATTATTGACTAGCGATAGTAAAATAGTGATATCCCCATTATAACTAAGTTGTTATGTTCATTGCACCACCAACATTCCATACGCTCGAGTGCATTGATTGTGATCAGGATTATCCGGTGATCCACTTAATCCACACCGTCCAAAACATTTCCTTTTACGTCCCCATACATAACGCATTCACTTTCGTTCTTATCCTTAAATATCACTAATTTACTTACTCTGTTCCTCTCTCTCTCTCTCTCTCTCTCTCTCTCTCCTCTCTCCTAGAGAAAACAAGAGCTCGTTTTAGAATTTATGGAATTAGAATCAACATCATCTTTCGTTTCCTTAACTCCAAGATTCATCTTCGTCTGCAACACCCACATATAAACTCAACACACCCAAATCAAAAATCACAACACCATTGTTAAATTCTTTTTCTAAAACAAAAAACAGAGGGAAAAAAAAAGAGAGCTTTCTTGGGCGCCATTGTTTCCGAGTATGCTATCGAGATCCTGCTTTGATTTATTGAATTTGGATCCAATCGAAGATTTCAGGACCGCCACTCGGATCCCAAAACTCATGACAGTCCCCCGAGTCATATCGGAGTTTGAAACCGACGACAACCACCAAAACGACGACGTCCCGGCCGATTCCCCTGTTCCGCACCAGCGGAGAATCATCGTCGCCAACCAGCTGCCCATTCGCGCCTCTCGCGACGCGAAAACCAGTAAGTGGTCTTTTGAATTGGACCATGACAGCCTGGTGCTGCAACTCAGAGACAGCTTCAAGCCCGACGTGGAAGTCTTGTACGTCGGCTGCTTGAAGGCCGAGATCGACCCATCGGAGCAAGACGAAGTGGCGAGCTTGCTTCTCCACGAGTTTCGGTGCGTCCCCACCTTCCTATCTATGGACGTGCAGAACAAGTTTTATCATGGGTTTTGTAAGCATTATCTCTGGCCTCTGTTTCACTACATGCTGCCCATGACGCCGAGCCACGGTGCACGGTTCGACCGTGCACTCTGGCAGGCGTTCGTGTCGGCAAACAAGGCTTTTGCCGATAGAATCATAGAGGTATTGAACCCAGATGAGGATTTCGTCTGGATCCACGATTATCATCTGATGGTGTTGCCTACTTTCTTGAGGAAGAGGTATTATCGTGTTAAGCTTGGTTTCTTTCTGCATAGTCCCTTTCCTTCTTCGGAGATTTACAGGACGATACCGGTACGCGAAGAGATTCTTCGGGCCTTGTTGAATTGTGATCTGATTGGTTTCCAAATATTTGATTATGCAAGGCATTTTCTGTCATGTTGTAGCAGAATGTTGGGTCTTCATTATGAGTTCAAAAGGGGCTACATGGGTTTGGAATATTATGGAAGAACTGTGAGTATTAAGATGCTGCCTGTTGGGATTCATATGGATCAGCTTCAATCCGTTTTGTCGCTTGAGGATACTGCTAGGAAGGTGAAGCAACTCAAGGAGGAATTTGAGGGGAAGACTGTGATTTTAGGGGTGGATGATTTGGACTTGTTTAAGGGAATTAGTTTGAAGTTTCTGGCAATGAGGCAGCTTCTGGAGGAGCATCAGAATTTGAGGGGGAAAGTGGTTTTTGTGCAGATAACAAACCCGGCACGAAGTCGAGGTAAGGATGTGCAGGATGTGCTGAATGAGACCAGTGCTATTGCAAAAGAAATCAATCAGAGGTATGGCGAACCGGGGTACCAGCCGATCATTGTCATCAATGGCCCACTTACGACGCAAGAGAAGGCTGCATACTACGCCATTTCGGAGTGCTGTTTGGTAAATGCTGTGAGGGATGGGATGAATTTGGTGCCTTACAAGTATACTGTTTGTAGGCAGGGCAGCCCTGTTTTGGACAGGGCACTGGGGATTAATGAGGCAGATAGGCCTAAAACGAGTGTCATCATCGTGTCTGAGTTCATTGGCTGTTCTCCATCTCTCAGTGGTGCAATCCGCGTCAATCCATGGAACATCGATGCCGTTTCTGACGCAATAAACTTGGCCACCACAATGCCAGAGGCAGAGAAACAGTTTCGCCACGACAAGCATTACAAGTATATTAGCTCTCATGATGTTGCGTATTGGGCGCGAAGCTTCGATCAAGACCTCGAGAGAGCTTGTAGAGAGCATTACCGTAGGCGGTGCTGGGGCATTGGTTTGGGATTGGGATTCAGAGTTGTTGCTTTGGGACCTAACTTCAGGAAGCTTTCTGTGGATCACATTGCCCATGCTTACAAAAATGCAAATAGCCGGTTGATTTTATTGGACTATGATGGCACTATGACGCCTCAGGCTTCGGTGGACAAAGCCCCCAGCAGTGAAGTTATTTCAGTTTTGAATTGCTTATGCAACGATCCGAAAAATGTGGTTTTCATTGTGAGTGGCAGAGAGAAGGATTCTCTCAGCAAGTGGTTTTCTCTTTGTGAGAAATTAGGGTTGTCAGCAGAACATGGCTACTTAACTAGGTGAAATTTGTTTCTTTGCTCATTACATATATGGCCACCTTTTGTGTTGTCTCTTAATTGATAATTTCTGTTTTTGCAGGTGGGCTAAGGATTCTCCTTGGGAGACTTGTTCCTTAGCAATGGAATTCGGTTGGAAAAACATTGTACTGCCTGTCATGGAGCCATACACAGAAGCAACTGATGGCTCTTTCATAGAGCAGAAAGAAAGTGCATTGGTCTGGCATCATCAAGATGCCGATCCTCATTTTGGCTCTTCCCAGGCCAAAGAGCTTCTTGATCATCTAGAGAGTGTGCTAATCAATGAACCTGTAGTGGTTAAAAGGGGCCAACACATTGTCGAAGTGAAACCGCAGGTATGCATCGTATTAAACATTTCGATACATCCAGCCATCAGTAGTTTAGGAATCAGGAGATGAAAAATTCATTTTGTTAGTCGAAAATATTGATGAACATTCTCGAAATTTATGCAGAAGAAAGGATCATTTCATTTCGTTTATATTCTGTGGGACTTATGAATTCATTGTAATTTGTAATGGATGGTCTGTGATTTCAGGGTGTGAGCAAAGGCATAGTTGTGCAGAATCTCATCTCGACGATGCAAAGTAGGGGGAAGCCACCGGATTTTCTATTGTGCATCGGGGATGACCGGTCGGATGAAGACATGTTTAAGAGTATTGTGCATTCATCTTCCAATCCCTCCATGCCAGCCATAGCAGAAGTTTTTGCCTGCACTGTTGGTCAAAAACCAAGCATGGCAAAATACTATCTTGATGACACAGTTGATGTGATCAAGTTAGTTCAGGGCCTTGCCGCAGCTTCATCAACTCAGCCAAAGTTTGCACAGGTTCAGAAATCATTTGAAGGGTTTATCTAAAAGTTACGGGTAGAAATTAGGTTGCTCATGTGCTGTGATTGCATCAGTACTTAGGTTTAAATGGGCCTCGACATTTTGTTATAATGGTATAGGGAGCTAACGATACAACCAACTTTGTACAAATGATACTTGTACAGATCTGTGTGAAAAGCCCAGTCTTTGCAACTTTTGAATATGATGGTTCTGTTCTTTTCCTTAACTTAAATTTATGTGAGTGTTGTTAAACGAACCCTAAAATTAACTGAATACATTATATGATCTAAGTACACTTTAATATTTAAATAAAAATATAAAATTAACTAAATACACCTTATTTAACTACCAAAAATACTTCTCATACACCATAGTACACTCTTTCACAATTCAATATATTAAAATTATATTTGTTTTAAATGTAATTTCAAATCCGTTTCCTATGCCAAGTTAGATGTTTGTGTGCTCCCCCTCGATTGTTATAGTTCACTATGCTAAAATTTTGCTTTTGCAACGGATAAAATCCATTTCCTAATAGGCTCCCCTATCACTGTATAATGTATTGGTACACAGGACAAGCTCGTGGATGCTTGGGCTTTGAACCTTCTCTTCCAGTCTTAGCAGCTACATCACAAATAACATATAAGAAGTATGCTTTTTGTAACTCTAAACCTAATACAATTGCAAAAGTTTGAGTTTTTTGAACATGAACTGCTCAAGGATCTTTGAGTCTTTATTGGGCTATTTTGATGCTTTATGTTTCTAACAATGGTAGTAGTGGTGGAGGGAGAGGAAGAAGAAAGGGCCCTAAACCAAAGAAGAGCTTGGGTGGTTGATAGGGACGGCAGAAATCCCCGTCGGGTTGGGTCCCCGGCCCTAACGAGAGGAGATTTTGGGGCAAAACAAGGAACGGGTACGGGGATCACTGAATTTAAAAAATCCCTATCAGATATAGGGCACGAATCTATTGAGGTATAGATTATGTAAGTACGGGGTCGATCCCACGAAGCACTTGTCGGCTTCCTATAAGTTCTAATTTGAGTACGTAAAGAACACTAATTTAACACACCACAAATGCACAAATGCAAATTGGAAACTAAAAATGAGTAAAGAAATGTAAAAGAAATGAAACAACACAAGAAACCAAAGAAAAACAGAAACAGCACTTTCTATCACCCTTTTATCACCTATTTATCACCTGTAAAACAGTGCCGTGAACAGTGAACATGAACAGTGAAATGAACAGTGCGACCGGTCATGAACAGTGACTTATTTCTATTGCATGAAAGTAAATGGACTTTGAATTTAAATGAGAATGGCAGAGATGAGTTATCAAAATGTGAAAGTACCAAGTAACAAACACTAGGGTTTCGGAATCCACCCTAAACAATT
>NW_018922237.1:73287-95038 GCF_002207925.1 Prunus avium | reverse complement strand
GAAGTTAAGGCCAAAACAAATTGCTAACTCGTTTTGCTCGCTGACAAAAATCCATCCTGAGCATGGTTCTGTGTTTGCTAGGTGACAGACTCCATATGTATCCAATGGGGCTGAATTTTGGATATGTTATAGTATACACCCATTGGAACAACTTTCATGAAGAATGCTGCCTCATCCGAGTTGTGTAGGTTGCTAAAACAAAGCTTGCAATATGACCTACGGAACTGGACTGGCAGGGGGCTGTAGCCAAAATGAGTTTGTCTTTAAGCACTTCTTCCCTTTATCCAAATCAGGCTTTAACATGCATGGATTGCATCATTTCCTATCCAAAGCCATCATTGTTACCTAAAGCTGAAAAATAAACACAAAAAGGATTAAAAGCACAAGTTTAACTCAAAAACATAACCAAATCATAAGCTAGAAGGGTACAAAATGATATACAATTATGAACCGATCACTTTCTCACAGCTGATTTCTCTCACAAAATCTGACATCGATTATTTTCATAGCACAACAATGCCAAACTAGCCCTAAGAGACTTCTATTTGGTGTAAACTTGGTTCCAAACAAAAAAAAAGGACTACAATATCTTGGGAGCCTGTTCTTGTTCCTCTAAAAGCCTATATTATTATTATTATTATTATTATTTAAGAAGGCAACAATATTTTATTGAGGAAAAACTAAATAACAAGTACAAAAAAGTGCTTAATGAGAGTTAAAATACACCTATGAATTCTTGGTCTTTCTCTATTGTCATGTTGTTTATTTTCTAACAATATTGCACTATTCTGTTTTTTTAATACTAGTTTTCTTAATTATTGTTTGTGCCTAATAAATCACGGCTATGAACTGACCGACCGAAGGGGCCCCTTTTTCTCGGCCCTAACACTTGCTCGTGAAACTAAAACGCGGCGTTTCGCCAAGATATTTGGCCTTCCTAAAAAGCAAAGGAAAAGTTGCGAAGGCATGATCATCTCAGCCTTGATTATAGGCCGAGGCCGAAGTCGAACAAAATCACGGCCAAAGGTACTAACGTCGGATCATCAAGTGGCAGCAGGGTCCCACGCTTCATTTAATGAAGCAATGCCTCTGTTTATCGCAGCAAACCCACTGGCCACGAATAAGCATTTAATGCACGAGGGAGGGTGGGAAGTGATTGAAGTCAGGATTTGGTGATAGGAATCAGAGTGATTAGACGCAGACATTCTCACAAGAATTCTTGCGGCTTGAGAGATTAGGTCACCAACTATCAGAACAATAAATGCGTCTCCACGGCCAGAAGCGCAGAACCCACGATTAGGGCGGCGGCCAAGATTCACCAGGATTTATGGGGTCACACCACCATGCTTCACGATCCCAAATGTCGATTGGACTACCCACTTGCTCTAATCAGGCTCCACCATGCAGATTTTCAGCCTCGATTACTCTTCCAAGAACTCTTCCTATAAATACAAGGCTCAAGCTACATTCAAGGGGTTCAAACACCCAACAAAAGCCTCCTACGGAGCAAATTATATTTTCCTGTAATGCACTTTCAATATCTTTACTTGCTTTCCTAGGAGTAGCGTTAGATTGTAAGGAAAATCCATTTAGCAATATATCATACGACCCTTGATTTTCAAGGTGCCGGAGCACCATCTCTGTTGCCCATTCATTCACCCCATATATCATACGACCGTCGCTCATTGAGCAGCGCGCCGGAGCACCGCCCAAAATCCACCATTTTCACCACCCCTAAACGGCCTTGTAGCTCAGGCCGTGAACCTAACAGCCGAGATCAGTTCCTCTCTTGGCTACGATCGTTTGATTAGAAGACGAGTTCAAACAGGCGAACCACTTGACCATTCTATCCACATCAACATCTCAACGCACGGTAGGCCGTGCTGGCACGCCAGCGCACAACCGCACCGCATCCAAAAGCAGGAAGCCACGTGTCAACGCACATCCCCTCGGCCCGAAACCCCAAGCCGTGAGATTTGCGCAGCCGACAATTATAGATGTTGGTTAGGTCAGTAGACGTAGTTTACCTGCCCCTTTGCGGAATTCAAATCGTTCTTCTCATAAATTAGAGTAGTTTAAGATAATTGTCAAAAAGAAAATAGTCATTTTCTTAACATCATTCCCTACACGAAAATAAAATTAAAATGTTTAAAAATACACGAGGACTATTTTGGAATATCAATGACAAATCTTATAAGAAAAATAGAAAATTAGTTAAATACCCATTCCTAGACATAATTCTATAAAAGAAACCCTATACCATTCAATGTATATAAACACACCCAAAATAAACCCAAAAATTGGCAGCTGCCGATTTCTTAAATTCTATAGCTATATTTGATTACTGTTTTGCCCTTTTGCTTTGTTTATTAATCAACTCAATCTTCATTAACCAACATCTCGAACTTTCTTCTTCTTCTTCTTCAATAATGGCGACGTTCATCGAGCTCTGCTTCTAGCTTTTCTCCTAGTTCAATTCTTCATTATATCTTCATCATCTCCACCACAGCCCTCGCAAACTCCATCACTGCAACCCGCCGTCAATTCCCCTTCGCCCAAAACTCCATCGTTGCTTTCCCTTCCTCCATCTCCATCGGACGCTTCAGTTAATGCACCACATCCTTCTTCACCTTCGGAGCCACTGCAATCATCTTCGTCTCAATCTCCGTTAGCCGATAACGCTTCCAGTTCTTGCTCCAGCACCGTCGAATCTAAGCGACGTCAACCACAACAACCTCAGACGGAGACGGAGCTAAGAACTCATCTGGAGGAATGAGCACGGCAAAGAAGGCAGAGATCGTTGGATAACATTCGTCGATCTTAGTACAGATACGCCGCCAGGAGAGAGATTCTTTGAAGAACTACTCATTGTCTCTCATACGCAAAAGCTCTTAGAGGTTATTGTGAAAATTTTAATTTCTTGTATTTTTTGTTGTTGTTAATTTCTGTGTTTGCTTAGTGTATGATTGAATTGAGGTTTTGGTGATGGTAATATGGTGATTCAATTTGATTCTCCATTCTTTGGCACACCAGCGGTGCTAGAGGTGGTGGTAGTTAGAATTCTGGGATGAATTCTTGGCCTAAAATACTTAATTAGTCAATATGAGTCATTGATGTATTGCTTTTTCTATTTTAGAATGATATAATAATTGGAATTAGTGATTTAGAATTCATTATGCTTGTTTTTCTCATTGTTGTTGACTTGTTTGGCTCTGTCTATGTATGCTATCTAATGTTTGTGAGCAAATTGCCATCTAATTTCAGTTTTGTGTAACCTAATTTTGTAGGCTTATGGGGCAAATTTCAGCATCTCTTGATGCATCACATGCCATTTCTTGTCATAAAAAGAATTGTAATATTTGTTTAAGGCAATGCTCATTTTGCAGCTACCTGATTGCTTCAATGGGTCTGCAAGTCATCTGGAGTTGTAATGAGAATTTATTTAGTTGGTTTGAGGTACTCATGATATTATTCAGGTTCTTCTATTTTATGATTCTATAAATCGAGGGTCAGGCTTTATGTACCCGGTTGTAATTTTAAAGTTTCATCACTAAAGTTTTTCTCATACAGGGTGAACTTTCTCTCTGTTTTTTTAATTCATTCAATCTAAGGGGGGTGTATTCAATTAGGATTATAAAGCGTTTAAAAAGATTTTAAAAATCCGGGTGTATTCAATTTGGATTTATATAAACTTTTAAAAAGTCTATAACAGTTTGGGTGTATTCAATCTAGACTTGTTTGAACTTTTAAAATGTCCATTTAAATGTGGGTGTATTCAATTAGGACTTGGAAAAAGTCCATTTAAATTTACCTGTATTCAAAAGGAGATAGATTTGGAAGGATTTAATTAAGTGTTGGAGTTTGGAGAATTTGTAGGGTTTAGGTATAAATAATAAAGGCCAGCATAAGTCCAACCTCCACCCCAAAGATTTCAGACGTCGTGTTATTTTTTTATCTCTGCAGAAGACGAACCACCCTCCAAAGGTACGCTCTCTCAATATTCTTGTTGGCTTTCCTTCTTCTTCCATGGTTTTTCTTGTTTATTACTATTTGTTGATGATTATTGGTTGATGTTTTTCTTGTTTTATGGTGGTTTTGCTTGTTATTAGAGTGTAGCTTGTTTTTAGGGTTTATCTTGGGGTTTGGGTTTACTGGTACTCCGGTTATGAAGTTTTCTCAAGTTCATTGTCAAGCAACAGGTGAAAATTTAACACATGCAAAAATTATGAAGGAAAAATGGGGAAAACACATGCAGGCATTCAATCGTAAATTATGCACATGGAATTTCTTACCCAGCAAAACTTTGCACTCTAGAAAAAGATGATTGTCAACCAACCGTAATACTCACATTAATAAGCTCGTTCAACTGTCTTTTTTTTCTTTGGATTGGAAGGAAGAAACAGGTTTTTTAATATATAAAATTAGCTATACTATTTTTTTCTTTCACCCTGTGAGTGTTTAATCTTCTTTTTATTATATATTTATGTACTTGAATCCATAAATCCAATGACTCAATTACCCAGATCCTGAAAAAGAGGGAAAAGTGAGTTTATCATGTTATCTTCTTTAGGTGCTGTTGATAGTTGTTTTAGATTTTGCTCCGTTTTTCTGCACTTTTTATGTGACATTGCTGGTATATCATAATGCGTCTATTGTTATCCTTGTTTGTATAACTAACAATAATTTGCATGTTTATATATATATATATATAATAATAATTTAGAAATGGGAGATTGCGAACAAGTAACTGGAAAAGGGAAAGCCAAGAAAGATTATAGTGCTTGGAGTGTGGAAGAGAGCAAAATGTTGTTGCAGCTCATGGTTGATGCTGCATCTCGTGGATGGCGTGATGCCAATGGCGTGCTAAGCAAGGCAACTGTAGAAACCAAAATACTTCCCATCCTTAATGAAAAACTTAGGTGTCATAAAACTTATTGTCATTACCAAAGTCGGTTGAAATACTTTAAGAGAGAATATCAAAAATATTCACAGCTTATGCGTCATAACTCTGGGTTTGGGTGGGACTCAACCACAAAGAAATTCACTGCTCCTGAAGAAATTTGGGAAGACTACTTTAAGGTTAGGTTCTTAACTTCTCTCTCAATATGCGTTATGTGGTAACCTAAGTACATATTTCATTACTAATAATTATTATTTAATTGTTGTTTTTGTAGTCCCATCCAACCCACAGGCATATTCAAACAAAAACTTGTGAGGACTATGAGGATTTGCAAATTGTTATTGGGAATGCAACTGCAGTTGGAAAAAACTCATTAGGATTGGGTGATGGTACTGATGCAAGAACTTTTGGGGTGGAAGATAGACAAGTTGGAATAGAAGACTTTGTTTATGATAATGACACTCAGGCCTTTGTACCAAATCATAATGAAGCATCACACCAAGATCCACCACTCGGACATTCTTCTTCATCCTTACCTTTTCAGGCCAATATTTGGACAGGTCCCTCAGAAAGCTCAAGCCAGAGGAAACGAACTAGACCAGAGCATGAAGGGAATGGTAGCCAATATGAGACATGTATGGACAGAATTAGTTTTAGCATTGCTGAAATTGCTACCGACTTCAAGGGAGTCCATAGCCTATTGGAAAAAAGGGAAAAAGACAGGGAGAGGCAGAGTTATATATGGGATGCCATTAAGGAGACCCCAAATGTGGATGAACATGCTCGTTATAAAGCCCTTTCTTTGTTGAATACTACTACAAAGAAGGAAGCATTTTTGTTGATGTCCCCTAAAGAGCGCTCAAGTTGGATATCCTACAATTTGGAATGACTGGTTTTTGGGAATGAGTGGGTTTTGGGGATGAGTGGTTTTTTGCTTGATAATGCATTAGGATTTATCAAACAGTATGTTTAAATACTCTATTTTTATTTATTTTGCGTATGACATATTGACTTTTTATTAAATTGATGATGAACTAGTTTTTATTATATTGATGATGAAATAGCTTTGTTGGGTTGTAATATGTGCTTGGTTATTGTTTTTATTCCAGGTTCTAAATTAGGCTACTTGTTATTGGGTGTTGATGATAGGTTTCCTATTGTTATTTGGAAGAGCATGACGGTTGCATGATAGCTTTTCCTATTGTCTGTCATTACTCTTGGTCTTTTGAGTCGTTGTCTTGAGTTGGGCATGAACCCAAAAGAAATTCTAAATTATAAGATCAGATTTCAATTTTCGAGGTGTTCGATATCATCTCCAAGAGTTTGCAGGTCAAGGTCGTGACCCTGCAAATGAAGTTGAGTTGTTCAATCTTCGTCATGCGTCCTTGAGGAATGTCATTGAGAGGATATTTGGTATATTTAAATCACGATTTACAATTTTCAAGTCTGCACCTCCATTCCCATATAGGACACAAACAGAGTTAGTGTTAGCTTGTGCTGGACTGCACAACTTTCTTCGAAAGGAATGTCGATCAGACGAGTTTCCTATTGAATTGGAGAACGAATCTTCATCTTCATCATTACCAGTTAATGAAGGAGATCCTGAACTAGTTTTCCAAACACAAGAACAACAACGAGCACATGCTAATGAATGGAGGGTTGGTATAGCTTTGAACATGTGGAGAGATATTGGCCACAATGACACCAATGAGAATTAACGATAACGAATGAATGTTGCATATTTTTCTTTCAGCGTTGCTTTCAAACTTGTTATAAATTTGTCACTATACTTTCATGAACGCCAGTTACTTTGAATTTCTTATAATATTTGCTTTTTGTGTACCTTTTGGACTGTGTGTCATAAATGCAAAATGCAATATGAGTATTTCAGAATTTGAGGATCTGAGATCAAGGTGTTAGCAAACATTGCCATCTGTGTGTGACTAATTAAATAATGTTACATTCAGTGATTGTACTTTGTATGTTTATACACAGGTGTTTGAATTCTTATTCTTATCTACAAGTTAAGTCGCCGAGAAAAATATCATACTTTGAATTCAAACCCTCCACTGACAAATCACAAAGGCTTGTGGTGTGGGTTGCCTGTGTTGACCAGTCATATAAATCTCACAGTAAAGAAAAATATATTGTCTATAAGAACTCAACAAGTAGCAAAGTATTAACAATCTCAGAATCAGAAGCCAAGCAAACACAGTCAGTGATTCTGAATTCTAATGGAGCAAAGCAGAGGCCTGAGATTGATACTTCTCCCACTGCCACTTCAAGGCCATATAAACCCCATGCTAGAACTGGGCAACCTTCTTCACTCCAAAGGCTTCTCCATAACCATCGTCCAGACCAAGTTCAACTCTCACAACCCTTCAAGCCACCCACACTTCACCTTCCACTCAATCCCTGTCGACTTATCTGAATATGAGGCCTCTGTAACAAAAGTGATAATGTCCATGCAAATTGATCTGAATCTATAACAAAAGTTCATATAAAAGTATGGAAGTCTATAATAAAAATTTATGCAAGTTTATTAAAAATTCCAGTAAAACCTATAGGAGTTATAAAATTCTAGGAAATCTGTCACTTAAAAAAAGTCTTTCAAAATCTTATACAAACCTAATTGAATACACCCCCCTTAGTGCTGGCATTGCTAGATGCATATTCCTTGGTGAAAAAGAAGGTCCTCCACAAAACCCTATATTGGTTAACCTCTTTGTAGTTTGTGGAAAAGGCAGAGAGTGTATGTTTTTTTCCTTCAAGTTTTCCACTATGAGTTAACAATGATTTTGCATACAAGAACTGAAACTATATATCTGTATTGTTGGTGTGGCATCTTGCCACTACATCTTCATTTTCTTTTCTAATACAAATTGAACAAAAGAAAAGAAATTTGATAATTACTATTCTTGGATTTAGATTCTTAATGATCTAGGTTCTTTGTGATTTTAATTCACAAAACACTGTGTAGGGGTCTTTTTCTTCTGGCAGCAGCAAATGGGCTGGGCCGCCATAAGAAGCAAACTGGTGAAATTATCCCCCTGTGTCTGAGTTCGAAGATCAAGCCCCAAGAATGTCTCGAAAGGGAAAGATGGGGTATTAAAGTAGGAGAGAAAGGGTTTTGCAGAGAGGTTTGGTTGAGAATGAGGGAAAGAGAGAAGAAGATGGCTTGAGTGCTTTTTCCGGCAGCTTGACAGAGATTCTGTCAAGTGTCAGAATAGCTTGCCAAGA
Source organism: Prunus avium (assembly GCF_002207925.1). The sequence goes on along the minus strand of NW_018922237.1, from coordinate 86,898 downwards.
GGGAAAACTAAGGAAAAGGGATGGGCTAAGCACGAAATTGCTGGGTTTTTGGAGTAAGAGAGGAAGCTTGCTCTCTGGATGTGGTTGTTATGATGGGTAGGAAATGCCTCTTTTTATAGGCTCTGGAAGCTACCATTTTTCAAGAAACCCTAATGGTTCCTATCCAATTTAGCCAAATCTCTCCCTTCCTTTCTTCTTTCCTCCCTTGACTTTTCCCATCTTGGTGAAATTTCCTCAGTTTATTTGCACAAAATCAGGAATTTTTGGGAGCTCAAGGCCCTTTCCCGCAGCTACCTCAGAACTCAGCAATCTCATTCCTTTCCTTTCTTCCTTTTTTTTTTTTTATGGCCAGGTCTGATAAGGGAAAGAGAATGGGTATGCATGCTGGTTCAAACGGTGATCTGCGCTCCAATATCCCTTGGTCCTTTGGAAGTTTTTACTTGAAACTTGTCCTCCCATGTGTTGGAACTTTCCCAGCAACTCTACATAGTGGACCTCCAGACTTCCCTTCGTGGCTTCGTTCTTCAGCCAGGTGCTAGAGCTTTGCAGCTCTTCTATTGTAATTGTATGGGCCAAGTTGGTTTATTGAGTAAGTGGGCTATCTCTATCAAGCATTGGGCTTTTTTTGGTTGAGTCAATAGGCCATTTTGGTTGGGCTATTTTGGTTATGATATTTTGGTTGGGATATTTTCTCTTTTGTGCTCACCCACATGTTTGGGCCTAAGAAATGGGCCTGAGTTCCGAGGCTCCCAAGCAACCCCGGGACTTCCATTTCTTGGCCCATCAATGGGCCTCATGTCAACTTATTACCATCCATACCACAACCCACTCAAGCAAGCCCCAGACATCTTGCGTGGCTTGGGCCCGCTTAAGCTTGTAGCGTGGCGTGTTGCTTATTTGCTTGACGTGACATGTGTGCAAGCGCATATGACGAACTTTCGCATGCCCAAATCGAGTTTCTTCTCGGTAAGGTCTCGCATTGGGACGAGAATTTATTTGGGCCGAACCGTGGATTTTTTGGGCCTCAACACACTGTTTAGTGTTGACTTGGTTTTGAAGTTTGGTACTGTTTGGATTCTTTATTGTACGTATTATGCAAATGAAATGATGTAGTTGTTAACTTCCAGTAAGTAGTATGAACAATTGTTATACTGTTCATACCTTGCAACTAAGTTGATTTTTGTGACATAATATTAACAGTGTACTTCTATGACATAGCATTAACAGTGTACTTCTATGACATTGTATTAAGAGATTTTCAGTAACAAAGTGTGGTTTATATTTTGCTCTATATATGTGTACTTGAAGTTTATGATATGCATAATGTGATTTTTATTAGGAAGATAGTTCTATGACATAGTATTAACAGTGTACATTTTTTTTCTTCTTGTAGAGGTATTTCCTTTTGCCTTTGCGATTGGTTCTGGTGAAACTATGGACAATTAGATGTGGTTTCTGCAAAGGATATCGGATGTCTTGCTAGGCTTTTTTGGGGGTTCTTTTTTAGTTTTTTGTATGAATGGTATTAACAATGTACTTCTATGATATGGTACTAACAATGTACTTCGGGCTTGCTGGGCATGTTTTGGGGTTTTTTTGTAGTTTTTTTTTGTATTGGGCTTGTTTTAAGTTAATCAATGGCAGTCATGTAATTTATAGGAACTTCAACACTCATTTCTTATGTAGTAAATGATTTTTGGGTATGTTTCTAAAGTGCATTCCATGTGAGGTTTTTTTATAATTTCTACCCATATTTTGGGTATAATACTAAAGCTCCCTAAAAAAAACAAGAAACTTTTACACAAAACTGATTTTTAACACTAAGAAAATTATTAAATGTGATAATAACATCGCCACATAATGCTACTAATTTACGTCTTATAACATTAGTGAGTCACATAGTGGATTGTAGTCTTCAAATTGAGTAGCACTAGATAAGTAATTACAATTGTCGCAGCCATGTGTCAAATAGAACGAAGAATATACTTTTGTTTATTCATAAAATAAAACAAAATAATTATCTAAATCCAAACCACTGAGGGCTAGATTGGCATTGCCACCACCACCGCCAATAGTAAATAGTGTTTGCCACGGCATGAAGTCATTCAAGTGGACCCACATTCGTCAATGGGGAATAAATAATTAGAATATGAGCAATTTGAGTTTCACATTTGTTGACAATTGTTGACTTGCTTATGTTCTGTTTGGTTTCTTCAATCTGAACACAGACTTTCATTCTCTTGACTCGCGGAGTGCGCCTTAATAGATTCTCTCAAACCAAACATTCACCACATGGGTCACTCAGCAAACCACTCACACACTCTCTCGTGTGCTCAGCTCACCTCTGTTTCTCTCTCTCGTGTGCTCAGCTAACCTCAGATTTGCAAACTTGGTCACAGAAAAAGAAAAATCCCATAAAGGGTATTGTAGCGGTGCTGTTTTTGCTATGCTTAGGGGTTTCAGGTGAAGGGTTGGGTTCAGCTTTCTCCTTCTTCTTGGCATGGAATTGAGGAAGGAAAAGCTTGTCAGGTAAATTACCCACAATATATTTTTTTGTTAAAATTGTTTATCTATTTAGTTTTTCTCTCTGTTTGGTTGCTCAGAAAGTGTAGGATTTTTGTTTTTGTTTTTTTATTTTGTCTTTGAGATGAAAGAGATGAAGAAATAGATAGGACTGAGCTGGGTAAATATGACAGAAAATACCTGCTAAAGTTGTCTGGGTATCCCATTTTTCATTTCCCTCTTTTTCCAGTGTTTGTTTGGGTACTGAGAAAATATGATAAAAAAATTCTGGAATTCTTTACTATATGGGACCCGTGAAAACTATGGCTTTGCTAAACTATAAATCCAACTAAACTTATTTTGCTTATTTTTAGTCTGATAGGGCCAGTGGAAACCAAGCTCTTCTCAGTTAAGCATATAGTTTAATATGCTTGATTTAGGTAGGTCTTACCTATCTATAAACGTATACAACTTTCAACATCAGTTGTTGGTATCATTTTCTGGGAATTGTTTTTCCCTATAATTTTCTGTTTGTTTGTTCTGGAAATATGGACAAATTAATGTTTTCACTGATTGGGAACAGAGGGACGAATTCCATCTGATTGGAGCCTGCGGCCTAGCACGGCTAATTTGTATGATTTGATCAGGCCGTGCCTTACTGGAAACCTTAACAGCATAGAACAGGAATTCCAATTTGTTATATGTTTCACTTTGTTTTTTTCATTTTTTTTACAAAGCGTCCTTTGTTTACATCAATTTTGTTGAAACTTTCATCACATTTCTTCAGCACGTAGGAACTGTAATTAACTTTAAAGACTACCTTACTCCTGGAAATATTTTCTATTAACTCAATCTGAGCATCAACATTCTCTAAGACTCTGCTCACCTTAATGTGGTTTAGGTTTTATTCAGAGGAAAAACGGCATGAAAAACGGCATAAAGAATCTTTATGGGGAAGAAGAACTGAACCATCTCAGCTTGAAAAGTCATCATCTCAATATAAAGTTTCATCATCTTCATTGCTTAAATCTGATACTGGCCTAGTTGGGGCCAGAAATAGATTTGTTGAAACTTTCAGCGTTGGGCATTCAAAGGTGTTTCCCGAAGACCATGAGCCTTGGCGCAAGAGGATACTTGACCCGGGTAGTGAGATCGTGTTGCAATGGAATCGGGTTTTCATTATGTCGTGCTTGGTGGCACTTTTTGTTGATCCATTGTATTTTTACTTGCCCATGCTTGGAGAGAATACAAACACATTTTGTGTGAAGACAGATTCGAGGTTGCGAATTGTTGTCACTTGTTTCCGGACCATTGCAGATATCTTTTACTTGTTGCATGTGGTCATAAAGTTTAGGACAGCTTATGTTGCGCCAAGTTCTCGCGTCTTCGGGAGGGGTGAACTTGTCATGGACCCAAAGAAGATTGCTCAGAGGTATATTAGATCTGACTTCTTCATTGATCTCATAGCCACATTGCCCCTTCCTCAGGTATTTTTCTGGAATATAATTCTATGCAATTTTAGACATTGTAGATTTTCTTATTTAGTTGCCGTTTCTGTTTAGATTATGCTGCATCAGGCAATAAGTGAAAGAAAATTGTGGAAACCTTCCAATGACAATGGCTCCTTAAGACCATATGAAGTTTGGGTTTCATTTTTACTTCTTTTTAAGATTCTATTTTTTCAAGAGAGAGAATATGTAAAAGAGCCAGACTAGCTGAGTACTACTCTATATATTACTGAAGTGATGATGAGCAGCAATAAGCCAATCGGATATCCAAGTAATATCAATCTGAAGAAGAGTTTGTAAAGATGAAGTGTGTGAAATTTTCAGATTAGTAAACAGGTAACTCACATAGTTATTGGCACACCCAAATATAGCAAAATAGTTTAGCCTGCATAAATATGATAGTATAGAAGAAATATGATTTTGGTTAGGGATTGCTTTTTGGTGCATTTAAGTTAAAGGGAATGTGATTCAGTCAATGATATTGGGTTATTTTTGCTTTGATAGATGAATTATGTTTACATTGTCAGTGATGCTTTGATCTTTTTAAGATTTGAGGAATTTCATGTGCTTCTAGGTAAATTCAACATTCTCCTTCCCAGTAAACTTTAGGCTTCTAATGTCCCTATCTACCTTATGAGTGAATATGTTTATTACCGCTCTTAGAGTAGAAGTGACAATTTGGGTTTCTGTGTTGCATTTGTGTCAGGTTGAGGAACATGAATTAGAATAATTGGTTTGACATGAAAACGATACAATTATTAATGATATGGAATATTCTCAACATGAACATGACATGATTATTACACGTATAACATCAGCAACATGCATAACCCCTTTGTTAATCAGGTTTAATTGAGCCATATTTTGGTGGACATGATGAACCTGTTCATTAATGCGTTAATAACCCACCACTATTGAAATCTTACCTATATCCTTCATTAACACTAGACTTAAAATATTATATTTAACATTAAAAAAGAAATGTTTATTATTAAAAATCTTAATGTTGAATTGAATTCGTAAATAGGTTTTGACCATGGGTGATAGGTTTCACACAATTATTAGACGTGTCAACAGGACCCTATTATTCAACTTGTCAATTCTTGATATTTTCGGGTTAGGCAGGTTGGCTTGAAACACAACTGCTTATTATATGTGTTAAACGGTTTGACAGTATTTCAATTTGAAGATGATTGTACCCAACCCAAAGCCGTCTAATTCGTGTCTTTATCCTGATGTGTCAAAGATTGCCACCCACCCCTTTGTCTGAGGTGAGCTTTTGCAAGCTTCATGGATGATACCAGGCTAATCATTGGAAAGGTAGATTGTGAAATCTGGTTGAAATGTTTAGGTATTGGATACTGTGCATTCTACCCTGATAAATACGGGATGTTAAAAAGTAATGTCTAATAAAGTATTATTCTTCAAAGATGGAGATGGTGAATTACTTTGTTTAAGAGAAGACATTTAGTAGCCTCCTTATGTGTCCATAATGGAAGAAATGCTAGATTCAGTAACATGAGATGACACTACAATCTACTCATTCCCTTTTCTTTGTCCTGAAGTGTTAAGTTCATAAGTTATTGTTGTAATATTTTCCTGGGTGAGAAAGGTGAAGTATATCTGATTGAAACATCATGTGCAGATAGTCATCTGGTTTATTATACCAGCAACGAGAAGGACCCAAACAGATCATAACAACAATGCACTTGCCCTAATTGTTTTGCTCCAATATGTCCCTAGATTATATCTTATTTTTCCGTTAAGTTTGCAAATAATCAAAGCAACTGGAGTGGTCACAAAGACTGCCTGGGCAGGGGCTGCATATAATCTTCTCTTGTACATGCTGGCCAGCCATGTATGTATCTGCACTTACTTTTGTCTTCCCCTTGAATCTCTCTCTCTCTCTCCTCTCTCTCTGAGTTCGCGAACAGGATGCTAATCTATGCCATTTTACTGTTGTTGCAGGTATTAGGAGCAGCATGGTATTTGCTATCAATTGACAGATATACCTCATGCTGGAAGTCATTTTGTAAAAAGGAAGTAAACTCCACAGAATGCTTGCTTCCTTATCTAGATTGTGACAATTTTAACAGCACAGGTTACCAGACATGGGCTAAAAGTACAAAAGTGTTTGAGAATTGTAATCCTGCAAATGACAATTTCAAATATGGCATATTTGAAAGTGCAGTGGCAAAAAAAGCTGTTTCCGCTAACTTCATCACAAAGTACTTCTATTGTTTATGGTGGGGCTTACAGCAACTAAGGTATGATGTTTTTTCTTTGTAAGGTAGAAAGGTCTGATTTCATGAAGATTTAGATGCCTTATTATTTCACACTCTAAAACCATCAAAGCGCTGTTTCTATACCCTCTGTCTAACAATATGTTTAATTTAATAGTAAATAGTTTATGCATTGATGGTATTCGAATAAAAAAACAGAAATTAAACCTTGCCACTAATAAAAATTGCAATAAACATGAGTATAAAGTCTTTTAGGAGAGGCATAGTCAAAGACGGATTAATTCATGGCGGAGAAAAAGGGAAAAGTTATTGATAACAATGACCCATGGATCAAAAAAGGTTGATGGCTTCAGGCTCATAAGTTATTGATAACAACACTCCACTCTTGGAATTTTTTCGGACTATTCAAGCCTTGTATGTTTTGGCGGATGAACTGCTTAAAAGGGTTTCCATGGTAAATCGAACCAGCAGTTTCCCGGTTAACCCAATTCAATCAGCGAGTTTAGTGTGGTTTTCAGAACTATGATCTCATCCGTCTTCCAACTGTCACATGAGCATAGGCAGCAGCATGCATCTCTTCTGTGATTCTTGCTTAAAAGGTTTTAGTTAATGAATTGAGTTACTATGGTTGTGGTGGTAAATTGAACCGGTGGCCAGCTGGTTCCTGGTTAACCCAGTTCAATCAGCCAGTATAGTGTGGCTTTCAGAACTATGTTCTCGTCAGTCTACCAACTGTCACATTAACATAGGTAGCAGCTTGCATATCTTCTTTGATTTCTGGCTAAGGGACCATTGATAAGTGCACATCCTGGTTAAATTACTGTGCAGTCTTAGGTTTCATATGGAGCATCATTGCATAACTGAATCAAACTGGAAAGCATATGGGGTTGTTTAGTCAAACGATAAATGGCTGCAAATAAGAATTGACCTTAAGATGTGGAAGAATTTTAAGTTTCACTGAATTCGGTTGAAGTATGAAAAGATCTCAATGAAAATGTGTATTCTCTCTCTTACCCTATTTCTGTCCCAAAAGTAATTTCTACATATATCCATGTTTATTATGGTATAACTAATAGACAATCATAAGATGTTCTTTCCAAATATGGCATAACTAATAGGCAATCATAAGATGGGCTTTCCATGCTGGAGACATACACAACATGCTTTCACCAGGAATGTTTTTGTTTAGCTTGTATACTATGTTGCAGTCTAGTGAGAATCATATGCCTGGCAAGCATTGGGAAAAAGAAAACCAAAATAAATATTATCAGTTTGATACTCTGTATTAATCGGTAAACAAGTGCTTCAGCTTTCTGGAATAGGCCTGCACCTTATGTATAGGGGTCAATGCTGATCTTACTTTGAAATATACAGCTTACTCATTGGTTCCTTGGTTGTATGCTCATTGATTGACATGGTTGCTGCATGGTATTGGTAATATGCAGGGTTTAGGGTGTGGTTACCATTGGTGGTTCGAACATATCTTATATGCCAATGGACTAACAGAAAACTTTCTATAAGAAATGGCAGTCTCTTCATTTTCTTATTTCAGAATAAGTGCAACTTTATGATATTAACATTTTTTAATCCGTTAATAAATGAACAAAAATGTTTGATTTATCTTTTTGCATTCTTGTTGTCTCAGTTCATATGGGCAGAATTTGTCAACAAGCACTTTTATTGGAGAGACATCATTTGCCATTCTCATTGCCATTGTAGGTCTTGTACTATTTGCCCACTTAATAGGGAATATGCAGGTATTGGGAAAAGGCTTCTTACTTTGTTTCTTGCTTTTATTATTTCTTTTCTGCTGCTTGAAGTCTGTTGAGTGTTCCTTTTTTACTTTTTTAGTCGTTAAATACATCTCTCAAATGATGTTTGAGGAAACTTATTAATTATTATTTTCCGGCTAGAAAGTTGAGTTTATACAGTATTACATACAATGATAACTTTCTCTGTTACTGATTGTTTCTGACAGGACATGCCTAGACTAGTAACTACATTTAGTTATATTTCTGATTCAACTACATTAGATTAATAATAATGACTGTTGATGCATGTTGAATTGATAATTTATACTTTGAGCTTGTCTTTAAATTGTAGACCTATCTCCAATCTATCACTGTGAGGCTTGAGGAGTGGAGGCTTAAGAGAAGAGACACTGAGGAATGGATGAAGCATCGTCAACTCCCTGAAGATTTGAGACGGCGTGTTCGACGCTTTGTTCAATACAAGTGGCTGGCAACTCGAGGAGTTGATGAAGAAGCCATTCTTCATGGCTTACCTGCTGATCTCCGTCGTGATATTCAACGCCACCTGTGCTTAGATCTTGTTCGAAGAGTATGATCCTCCCCAAGTATTTTTATTTTAGGGCTTAAAAACAACCTCACTCAATATCCTTTGTCATATTCTATCCAAAATAATGGGATCAGAGGATTCTCTGGGCGGTCTAGATGGGGCATGGCGCCATAGAGATCCTTTGGACTGCTATTTCTGGGTACCTCGTATATGCATGTGCAGCATGTATTAGAAGGCAAACCTTATAGTTTGAGCACAACACTGCTTCAAATGGTGTCTGAAGGCTCCAGTTCCAATTTTATGTTGGATTATGGCCAAAGTTGATAGCTTACCAAGTTAAACAGGCATCACAGATTTAGTATACTGCCTATCAAAATGTCTCGAAATGCATGGGTTCTCTACACTTCTCAAGATTGATTTGTTCACTAGTAAATTTGATTCGCTTGGGAACTTGGCCTAATTTATTGTGAGCTATAACAACACTGCACAACATGGGGGCGTAACCCCCTTACAATGTAATAAATTTGGTCAAATAACCGATATAAAACCTCAATGATTCCTATGCTTTGAAATGAAATGGTAATTACTTATGTGATATTATACTAACCTTTATTTTCTCATTTCTCAGGTCCCTTTCTTCTCACAGATGGATGATCAGCTTCTTGATGCAATATGTGAGCGTCTAGTGTCGTCCCTAAGCACAGCGGGCACTTATATAGTCCGAGAGGGTGATCCTGTGACAGAAATGCTCTTCATTATTAGAGGTGCTCTGGATAGTTCTACTACCAATGGTGGCCGGACTGGTTTCTTCAACTCAATAACTTTAAGACCTGGAGATTTTTGTGGTGAGGAGCTGCTTGCATGGGCTTTGCTCCCAAAATCCACGGTTAATTTGCCTTCTTCAACACGAACAGTTAAAGCACTTACTGAAGTTGAAGCTTTTGCATTGCGGGCTGAAGATCTCAAATTTGTGGCCAACCAATTCAGACGCCTGCACAGCAAGAAGCTGCAGCACACCTTTCGGTTTTACTCACACCATTGGAGAACATGGGCAGCCTGCTTCATACAGGCTGCTTGGCGACGCTACAAGAGAAGGATGACAGCAAAAGATCTGTGCTTGAGGGAATCCTTTGCTTTGGATGAGAAAGTAGCCTATGAGACTGGGGAAGGGGAAGAAGAACATCTTTCTGTTGGTTCAAATCCTTCCCAGGCAAAAATGAATCTCGGGGTCACGTTACTGGCTTCAAGGTTTGCTGCAAACACTAGAAGAGGAGCTCAAAAGATCAAAGACGAGATGCCAAAACTACGAAAACCTGAAGAACCTGACTTTTCCACTGAGCATGAATATGAGTAGTAGCCTAAATTAGGCTATGGGTGTAAAGATAGCTATAGCTTTTCCTGACAAGGGTGACACTCATTCATTTACAACAGAATCCTTTCAGTTGGGGGACTGGGTATTTCATGTTCCACATGGATTCCGGCTGATTGCAATGCTTGATATCATTCTCATCCTATTTATATCCTCAGAATCGATGTTGTGGGAAGAGATTGTTTTTGGAGCTTGGGATGTTGGAGAAGTTGGATTTTACTGGAACATGTATAAGATTGTATATTACTCTTGTGCCACTTAGTTGTTAGCTTAATCACAGCAAGGCTTGCCCAAATCAATTAGCCAAACTAAAAAGGGTTGTCTTATCCAATTCCAAATAGAAGACTTCATGGCAGGGAAATTCTGAAAACTAGTCTTTAATTTTTACCTCATTGAACACTTAGCCATTTTTTAGAATTTACAGACATTAGAATCCGTGCCCCTCTGAGTAATGCTTTAGGCTCCTCAAATAGCCCATATAGTTAGTTAATGTAATAGAATTGAAGACCTTCTAGAAATGATTGCTGGGGAATTATAATTCTACATAAAAAGGGACAAGAAGACCTTCTAGAGCAATACAGAACCACTACATGGATGAAAATGATTTTAGAGAATAAACTTAACAAGATATTCATCAACTCATTCCATGTAGGCATATTGATCAACTAAAACACAAAAGTCAAATGAATTAAACTAAAAGCATTATGATTTTCCCACTCCTTTTTTATCCACTTACACTCCATTTTTCTAAACAAAAAGGAGTGTAGGTGGATAAAAGGGAAGTGAGAAAATCATTTACCTATATTTAGCTTAGGCACTAAAGTAGGCATTGGGTTTAACACTCTCTTCAGTGTTGGAAAGGGTATCACTATAGCCAAACATTACTTTTACAGTTTTACGACATGAGGTTATTTCGGTTTTTACTATATTTTGTGTTTAGTTTGTGATTAAGGGCTTGTTTGGGAGTGTGATAGGTACCAAAAACCAGAAAGAGATTGTTGGTGCTAAAAACTAGACAGGTAGTGGTAAGACTTATTGTATTTTCTAATTGACACAAATTTATATGCAAACAACCAATTAAAAATACCCGCAAGTGCACGAATCTATTGAGGTATAGATTATGTAAGTACGGGGTCGATCCCACAAGGAACTATCGGCTTCCTATGAGTTCTAATTTGAGCACGTAAAGAACAATAATTTAACACACCACACATGCACAAATTCAGAATGGAAACTAAAAATGAGCAAAGAAAAGTAAGAGAAATGAAACAACACAAGAAACCAAAGAAAAATACAAACAGCACTTTCTATCACCCTTTTATCACCATTTGGACAGATTCGTTTCTCTGTTTTTCAGCTTCGACCTCTGTTTAGTGTTTGGCCTATAACTTTCCAACAATTTGTCCAAATTTCACGTTCTTTATATGGTTGGATTCAGCACACAAAAAGGAAGAATACAGCCCGGATCAAAATCCAAAACCAAGTACAAAAACAGACAAAGCAGACACAGAAAGCTTGAAACAATGATTACTAGGCCTCCCAAAGAAGTCACCTTTTGGTATTGTCTTTCTCTGAACCTATGGGGTTTTAAAGAGTCTACGGTTATGGAAGTATATTCTTGCTCTGTGTTCTTAAAACGAATTATTAAAAGGCCACTTTAGACCCTTCTACATCACCTACAACTTTCAACTTACTCGTGTTAGCTTCTGATTGTGCACTTCAAATTACGTCCTACTTTTGCCATGTTAATATATTATTAAAGTAATTCGCAAAACTCTCTTTATTATCCTGTTTATAAAAATTTCCAACTTAACAGGAAAGCATTGAGCATAGCTCCGCTACGAAAAAACTAATGGGATGTTAGACCTCAAGCATTTGATGTGCTCCCAAGCAGCCATCGGTTCAAGTCCCCATGGTACCATTTCATGAAAAGATGCTGCACTAAATGATTTCGTCTTTGCGTGGGCTGTCACTTGGGCTCAATTCCGGTTGCGTTGGGCTCATTTCTAATGTTTCATGAAGAGGTAATATCTCATTGGGGAATGCTAGCAACATTCTCCCTACCTTTCTCTTTTGAATCTTCTCTCTTTTCTTAATGACATGTGTCACTTTTGTTGCACTGAAAATAATGTAATTAATGTCAAATGAGTTGTACATTCCTAATTAATCTAAGTTAACTATTTGATTCTACAAGATTATAGGCTCATAATTACATTCCTAGACTCTGTATATATATATATTGGGGATTCATATTGTTGTACATTAGAATAACAATGAAATATTATTTCATTCAATCTAGGATGATATCAGAGCAGTCGATCATGACTGTCTCTTAATCTAACCCTGACAATCGCTTCCGCAGCAACAGCCGTTATACAAACCCAACACTGACCTTCGCTCAAAACATTCAAATCATTGTTCACATTATTCAACAAGTATACAGTATACAACCCAGCACCAGCCCATATTCCATCTCACAAACCAATTCAATTTTACCTTTCTTCTAGTCAAATCACTTTTTTGTTTTATTCTCATCCTTTGTAAATCACTTTCCACCGTTCTCTTTGCTTTTCCCCTCAGCCCAATATTTTTTTTGTTGTTTTCTCATCACTTGTAAGCCATTATCATGGCCAACGATGATGGGGCAGCAAACACCAATCAATCCTCGGTGTCGGAGGCTCCAACACTACCACACAAATTGTCACTTTGTATAGTGACACCTCCAACTTCTCAACAGGAATCAAACTGAATGAGAATAATTATTCTCTATGGCATCAAATCATAGAGATGAAGATGGCTGGGTGTTGTATTATTAACCGGCACAAATTAATGTGCAAATAATCAATTAAAAATACCCGCAAGTGCACGAATCTATTGAGGTATAGATTATGTAAGTACGGGGTCGATCCCACGAAGAACTGTCGGCTTCCTACAAGTTCTAATTTGAGTACGTAAAGAACACTTATTTAGCACACCACAAAAGCACAATACAAATTGGAAACTAAAAATGAGTAAAGAAAGGTAAAAGAAAAGAAACAAAACAAGAAACCAAAGAAAAACACAAACAGTACTTTCTATCACCCTTTTATCACAATTTGGACAGATTCGTTTCTCTGTTTTTCAGCTTCGACCTGTGTTTAGTGTTTGGCCTATAACTTTCCAAACATTTGTCCAAATTTCACGTTCTTTATATGGTTGGATTCAGCACACAAAAACGAAGAATTTATCGCGCATCAAAATCCAAAACCAAGTACAAAAACAGATAAAAAGCAATGACAAAAACACACCATGTTTCAAACAATGTAAATTTAAACACACAAATACAATTTGGGGGGTGGGGGGGTTTGGTTTGGTTCAAGTGACCTAATTCTAATGCATGAAAGTAAATGAACCTTAAATTTAAATGTGAATGGCAGAGATGAATTATCAAGGTGTGAAAATACAATGTAACAAACACTAGGGTTTTGGAATCCACCCTAAACAATTATACCCATATTCATGGATACTCAAGTGATAAACTCTAAATGTGTTGATGAAGATGTTCGCAATCAAGACCGGGACTAGTGGCTCAAGACGCATTGATTCTCTCTAATATACGTAAAGTGCAGGGCTAGTGCTACAATACTTGTGCCTTCCCTATAACCAAATCTAGGTGTGCTTAGTACTTTGATTCAATTACAAGAAAAACCAA
>NW_018922237.1:58520-73212 GCF_002207925.1 Prunus avium | reverse complement strand
GGATGATTCTTACTTCATCCATTTATTGCTTAGGACAACATGAAGATACACATAATCCCAACAATCTCAAGAAGCATGCTTTCAAATATGGCCAACCAAGGAAAAACACACATCAAGGATAGATTAATTTGGTGAATTGGAATTCATCAACAATATCTAGAAATTCATACACTCAAGCATCAAAACAATAAGGTTTTCATGTTTAGGGCTTCAACCTAAGCCCTAGCTATGGAGTTTAGTTCCTCATACTTATTTCAAACACAAATTCAAAATAAAACTATAAAGAGTTTACAGATTTTGTAAGTGATAGAAGCTCAAGGTCTTCAATGGTGGAAGTCTTCTTTTTCCTTCTTCCTTGGCTTCACCTTCTCTCCTTCCTTTCGTAGCTCTTCAGCTCCAAAACTTGCTCAATAGCTCCCCCTCAATGAATTCCACGTTCAAAGGCTGATGCACATTCCCTTTGCTCCCCTCCCTTTCCTCCTTTTCAGCTTTTACTTTTAATATTCTATTGCCAAAATCTTCACCCATTGTCTCCTTGTCTCCTTGCAAATGATGAAGTTTTGTTTTAAAAGTATATTCCAAGGCTCCATTTGACTCAGGAAATCCCACTTCAAATGTAATTCATTGTTACCAAATGGTATGGTAACAAGTAGAAATAAGATGCTATCAAATGGGGGTGAAAGCTGGCCCAAAACAGAATTTCATAGCTGTGGTAACATGCTGGATCAGCTGGATAGGCTATACTTGTCCAATGGAACCCAATTTTGAATATGTTGTATTCAACATCCATTGGAACAAGTTTCATGAAGATCTTCACCTCATCCGAGTACCAGAGCATGCTGATCCAAGGCCAAGAAGTTGACCTACGAAAATGAACAAAAACAAAATTTATAACCAATAATGCACTTTTAGCTCATTTTCATTATAACCAAGGTAAAATATAAGAAAACACATAAATGAAGTAAAAAGTTATAAAATGTCAAGAATTAACTCAAAATAATGAGTCAATAACATGATAAATCATGTGTAAAAATGAACCGAACAAGACCAACTTACAGAAGATATGGATGATCGAGGGATCGGATCTACCTTCAGTAAGTGCTTTCCCTTAAGCAGGCGAACCTAGATCTATGCTAAAGAGAGAAGAAAGCAATAGGTGAGACCTAAGGCACCGGTGTGGTACCTGCCGAAGGTCCTCTGATGCTAAAGTTAGCTTAAGGAGAGAAGAGTTAGCTTATTGTTGATGCAAAGGCATGTATGTCAAGTAGAGCTCACTTACTCTAAACCTTGGGGCAAAGGTTTCTTTTATAGGGAGTTTTGGGTGTCCTCTTAATGTGAGATGTCAATGTGGGATTCGTGGGAGTGCCCTCAGAGGCTGCCACGTGTCCCATGGGGAACTCGAGAAATTCCTACGAGATACCTTTTGGGAGGCTGAAACAGCAAGGAGTGTCGAACGCAATGACAACTCCATTGTGGGCCGGTCAGTCAGCAATTGGCATTTGGTGCTAGGGGTGCCTACCGATTGTGAGACTGGACCTGTCAGCATAGGCTATAGGGCTGTAGGGGTCTTTTTGTTCCAACAGCCTGACGAATGGGCTTGGGCTGCCGTAAAAGGAAGACAAAACAAAATTCCCCAATGCCTGAGTTCAAGAACCAGACTCCCAAAAGAGTTTTGAAAGACTTGCTGAAACCTTAAAAAAAATACTTTTGGGTTCTTTTCACCAACAATCAGAGGAACGTAACAAATTGATTAGTGACTTGGCTTGAGTAGCTTGTGGCATGGGAGCTAAGCCTTCACAAGTTTAGCAATTTGAGAGAGAGATAAAAGCATGAATTTCTTTAAGAAGGAAAAGGTTCAAAGTGGGAAAAGGAAAATTAGGAGGGTTTCTATCTCAGAAAGAGAAAGAACAAACGATGGAAATAAAAGATTGGTGTCTGAAGTAAATTCCAGTTTGCTTGACAAAGCTTGGTCGTGCTCCGGAATGGTGTGTTTTTCTGGATAGAGGAAGCTCTCTTTTATAGGCATTTAGAACCCTAATTTCATCGATCCTCCATTCCACTTTTCCTTTGCTTTTTTCCATTTTCTCCTATTTGGTGAAATTTCTCCAACCAGAGTGTATGGGTAACAGGCTCTTTGGGGTTCCAAGGTTTTTTTGAGCAGCTGGACCTCCCCATGGGGGTGAGGCGCCACCTGCTTTCCTTCTTGGTTTTCAAAATGGAGCTTACAGAGGAAAAGAGAATGGGTAGATTCATTTGTCCAAGGGGTATTCTTGTCACCTATATCGATTTCCTTTGGTCCCTGCTATGGCTCCTTGTTGATCGTCTTGGAGTTCTGACGAGGGTGGAACACGATGCTAGATTTTTACAAAGCGCTAGGCTGGGCTTTGCGTACAGTATTGGGTTATTGGCATGCTACTTCCAGCATCCGATGGGTTTTCATCAAGCTGCTGGAAATAGCCCATTTGTTTTATTTTGGGCATTTTACTGATGTGGGTTTGTCTAAGTGTTGCAGCAGACTAGATATTCTCCTAAGGCATTAATTTTCTCCCTCTCTCATGCCAACCCATGTGTTTGGGCCTGAGGAACGGGCTTGAGTTTTAATGCTCCCAAGTGGCTTAAAACTTCCGTTCTTCGAACCCTCAATGGGCCTTGTGATTGCTTGTTCCCGTCCATACCACAACCTTCTCAGCAAGCCCCAGGTAATTACGTGGCTTGGGCCCACCTAAGCTTGTAGCACGGCTTGGTATTAGAATAGCAGTCCTTTGCATAGCAACGTGTGTTTATTTATCCTGCTTGCGCTTGAGTTTTATTGTGCCACCATAAGCTATGATCGAGCCAAGTAGCATTAGATAGGTTGGTGAGTGTGAACTTATAAAGCCGGTGCATTTTTTGCCCTTTTGCGCATGCTTGCTTGGCGTGACACATGGCTCACGGCTCGCGCAAATGCGTCTGGCACGTTTCCTTATGTCCTAATTGGGCTCCTCTCACAATCAAATCTTTGTCTTGGGCTAGGAATAAACTCGGGCCCGACCCCCTGGATTTTTTGGGTCTCAACAAGGGCCATGTTGGGGGTGGAATCGGTCGTGGGTGCCGAGGGCTCCTACCGATTCTTGAGCTGGGCTTGCCGGCATGGGCCACACGGGGCCCTACTTGTTGTCAAACCCTTTCCAAGTGTCATGACATGACAAGCCAGTCAGATATGGTACAAACATAGATAAACTAAAATAAACGATTCTTCATTCATAAGTCCAAAATGGCCAAAGGCCTCAAACTAAATACACTCAGAGTGTGAGCTCAACAATGATATTACCTAAAGATACTGAAAGGAAATCTAAAGAGAACGTTACACGTGTCTATGAATTGCTATCAATAGGCCCATTAGTCAAGGATTCTAACATAATGATTTTGGATAAGCGAGGAGAATCACTTCTCTATATAATCACTTTAGGTGGTTTAAAGTGATTTTATGGAGAAGGATAAGTAATTTTGACCCTCATATAATCACTCCCAAACAAACCCTAAGTTAATTTGTAACTCTATTATCTCTAAGAGAGAGCAACTCTCATGTAACATGTTGTATATCTCTTTTTCTTTATATCTTTCTTATCACATACGAACTACACAATGATATCGAACATGTTACATGTAAGTTATTTACTAGGAGTGTTTGTATAAATTATATAGACTGGAAAACTAAAAAGACAAACAACATTTGTTTTTATACAAACTATATTCTACTTTAATTTAATCTAAACTACGGGGATGATGATTCAAACTCAGGTGTAGAGTGGGAAAAAGACTTTCATGAAACGGGATAACACTATTTGTTATCTCTGACCAATAACGCTATGACACAAGTGACAACACCTCCACGTGGCATGACATTATTGGCTAGGGATAGCAAAATAGTGTTACCCTATTTCCAACTAAGTGCCCATATCTATGTCAAATAACATTTTTGACTTGTTTGGCTCATTTTCCACTTTGATTCATGTCGCCTCAATTTTGGAAATTTTGATCACGAATCTTTGTAAGTTAGCAGGTCTAACATCGTTGAAAAAAATTAACGAGCTTCTTATGTTTTGGGTTGACTGCAAATATATGGAAAGGCAAAAGTGTCATCTCATCATCTCATGTGATGGTTGTGCATATTGCAACGTCGGATTTCATCTATTAGTTTAATTTGGACTTGAGTGCAAACTAAATCAAGTTACGAGACAAAAATTGAAATGATAGGACTAAAGTGCAAAATTAGTACAAAGTATAGAGTACAGCTGTGAAATGACTCTCTCTCTCCCTCTCTCTCGCTCTCAAAGTAAGTCAAAGCCATCACACTCAAATTTATTTATTTTATTTTCATGCCATGGAAAATGCGTTAGGTACTCTACATACAAATTGGTTTGAGGAACTTGTTTACTTCATGAGGCATTAGATTAAGATTAGATGAGAAAAATGTGGAAATCAGTGGGAAGCATTGTGTTGGTCCTGTTGCTGCCTTTGTTTCTGTTTTTGATCTTTTCAATCTTCAATGTCTGTGATCTGAATGACCCACTATCTAGATTTGGAAGCAGTTTCACATTCAATTCCAGTCTCACATATAATGCCCACCACCACCTGCTTCACCCCTTTTACGTTTTTCCCACCAGGTGCTCTACGACCCTGTAAACTCTCTCCTTTTCTTTTTTTTTTTGGAAAATTTGAAATTATTTCTTGGGATTATTTGGCTTTCTTTTGTTTAGTTCATGTTGGTTTCCTTTGTTGTGTTTTTTTTCTTTTTCTGGTCATGTTATTTGATGATGCTTTACTTGTCCATTACATTGATTCTTACAAAGATGACCAAGCTTTTGCTTTCTGTTAGACTCATTGGTAACTATAAAATATGTCCATCAAATATAAAGATGATTAAGCTAGACCTTTTACAATTATGTTGTTCCAGAAATTTTTATTAACACGAGAATACAGTTCTGAAAAATTATGCAGGAAGTTAGATAGAATATTTGCCGAAACCACGTTGTCTGCGCCCCCAAGTATAAGTATGAGGAAGGACAGTATTCTTGAGGGGCCTGTGTTAGAGGAATACACATTTGCTGCAAATTCTGCTCCTTTCAATAGCTGCCATGCATCTACCATTGTTGAGGTTGTGCAGGACAAAATAATTAGAAAATAAAAATGAAAGATTTGTAGTTCGTTATGATTAGTAGCCATTATTTTCCCCTGGAGAGGTTAACCAGACCAGTGCTTGTTTGTTGTTCGTATAGGTTGATAAAGATCACTTTTTGGTTGCCTATTTTGGAGGTACATCGGAGGGAGCACCAGATGTGAAAATTTGGTTGCAGACATACAAGGTAGACAATACATACAATCCACAAGGGTTGCTCACTTTATGAACAACAAAGGTGTACCCTTATTTTTCTGTTGTCTGGTTAATGTCATCTTTTCTTTTGATATAAATTACAAAATGCACTGGAACGGAAGTTATCATTATCCCATTTTAGTCTAGTTGACTGACAGATTCATTCTTAAATTTCTTGGTAAAGTCCTCATCAGACTTTTATATGAATTCCTAACACTAAGAGTACAATTTTTCTGAGCAGAATGGCTATTGGCAGTCACCTGTCATTGCTGATGAACAACCTGATGTTCCAATGTGGAACCCTGTGCTATTCAAACTTCCATCAGATGAGCTGCTGCTGTTCTATAAAATAGGACAAGAGGTTCAAAAGTAAATTTATTCTACAACTATCTATAAGCTTTTGCAGTCAAGTTTTATTAAAATCTTCAGTTTTGACTTTATATCTCTTTCTGAGTATGTCCCTAACTGTTTTGTATGTCTTTCTGAGAATGTTGTTTGGCTTATACCACACAAACAAACAGAAAAGGAAAATGAATGGGATTGTTCTACATGATTTGAAATCGCTGTCCATGTCGTGGCATTATATTTATTACTAGATGAAAATTGTTCATGTAGCTCCCAACTAGCTTAACTGGTCAAGTCTCTTGGTTTAGCACTAGAGACCAAGGATCAAATCGTTAATCCACTTAGGTTGGTAGCATTTATAGTTAGTGAAACGCTGCTGCCAGTACCCCCTTTTATAATCTAGACCTTAGACCAGAAGATTTCTTTTTTTATTTTTCGAAAAAGGATTAGGGGTAATATAGTAAGTTACGGGTAATTAACATTAATCTTACAGTGTGGGTGGCATAAAAGAAATGCATTTAGCTCTGTAGGCAATGCTGCTGCTGTTGATGGGTGGTTCATGCTAAATACTGTTAAAGAGCTAGAGGTTAAGTTATTAGTCTCATAAAGAATGTGCCTTTCGCTGTTATTATGTTTTGTCAAATTTGACTTTAAGTACTGACTGAGAACTGTCCTCTACTTTTTGATGGCCCAAGAACCAAAGCTGTTAACATGCTCTGATCACAGGGTTATGATTCATCCATCCACCAGGTTTTGTTTTCTGTCAACTTAGAACTCAGGAGTACAGAGTGGCAATCATATAGAAACAGGTCTTGTTCAACTAAGGCATAGTTTTTCAAATTTTTGGAATCTTCAATTTAGATCATCAAGTCCACTATTCTTTTTTTATTTGGTTGGGAGAGAGGGTGTCTCGGGGGAGTGAAGCACAAAGGAATCTGTCTGACAATGCAAAGATTTAGTACAGACCTTATGCATGCATTTCAGGCTTCCCATCTGTTTCAAAATGCCATTATTGATATAGATAAAAGGTTCTGACTTATCACCAAACTGAGCCGCAGAATTTTAACCTTCTTTGTTCTCACAAAACTGACCCAGTATAATTCATCCATTCATTACTAATAAAATCTTTTCTTTTTTTATCTAATAGATGTTTTGTTTCCCTATGATTTTAGTTCAATATTAATGAACCCCTTTCGAATGTTTTAACGTAAGCTGCAACTCAGTTTCATATGGTCTCTTTATGATACCCTGTCAAACTTAACTATTAGAATGAATTTAGTTTCGGCTTTGTATGCTTGGTGCATATTCTTGGATAAGTACTTTTTGTTATTACTATGGTTAGTTAAAACTTTTGTATTCACAAGTAATCATCTGTTCTATGTTTTATACTTATGCTCCTTAACATTTTTTCCGTGAAATGCAAACTCAATCGGACTAATGATGTTTTATAAGCTTATTATGTTCCTTTCATTTGTTAGGTTCTTCTAACTTTCAGTTTGATGAATATCAGATGGAGTGGTTGCATGAAGCGATCACATGATAAAGGTGTTACTTGGA
Organism: Prunus avium; assembly: GCF_002207925.1. Next base: position 65,957 of record NW_018922237.1, on the reverse strand, counting down.
CAGAAAGAGAACAACTTCCTCCGGGTATATTAGGACCAATAAAGAATAAGGTAGTACTTGAACTCATATGATAACTTTTGGTACATGTCATCACCGTTGATATTAAAAGGCTGCTTATGCTATGTGTTCTGCTTTACTATTCTGCAGCCTATCTTGCTGGAAAGTGGACTTTTGCTCTGTGGATCCTCTGTTGAAAGCTGGAACTCTTGGGGGGCTTGGGTGGAGGTTGTCACAGAAACTCAATTATGTAGGGTGGTTAACCTTTCGGTATGTTTCGGATGGCTGCCTAACATAAATGATTTCAACAGGTCGCAACAGATTCTGTCAGGTCCTGGAAAAAGTATGGCCCTATTTACATTGAAAATGAAACTCTTAGTGTGATTCAGCCAGTTCCTTACCAGACTGCAGAAGGGACCTTGCGTCTTTTAATGCGATCCTTTGATCACATTGGCAGAGTTTGTATTTCAGAATCCTATGATGGTGGCCAGAACTGGAATCATGCAATCCCTACAGAACTCCCCAATCCAAACTCAGGTTTATGGCTGAACTACAGTTCTCTTGTTGTCGAAGGCAGTATATGCATCCAAGTGTGATAATATGTTTACCTGGATTTTCAAAAATCAAGTCCATCTTGTTCAAAATGGTTTCTGAACTTAGTTTTGCTTCAGCATCAGGTCTTTTTCTGTAATTTTTGGTGTTTGCTGTTTATTTGAAGTTATGGATGAACAAGGTTAAATGAATGCATGTAACATGTATATGTTAATTAAAGGCCTTTTTTCGTCTTTGCATTCGCATATTTAATCTTGGTTTACTCCAATTTTCTTATTAGGTATTGACGGGGTAAAGCTAAGAGATGGCTCTACTGTACTTGCTTATAATACAGTCTCAAGGGGTGTACTTAAAGTTGCACTCTCCAATGATGATGGGGACTCATGGCATGATGCTGTGACATTGGAGGAGAATTTGGGAATGGAGTTCTCATATCCCGCTGTTATCGAGGCTAGTGATGGATCTGTTCACATCACTTACACTTACAATAGGACACAAATTAAGGTACCTCTTTGAATTTTGATATTCAATTTGCATTTTAATAAATGAGATCCATGGTTGATAAAATATTCTTATATGATATTTTAACCATTCAATAAATATATGGTTTACTGTCTTCTTTTAGTGGGTGTTATTCTGAGATTCATGTAGATAATTTCTCAATAGGACGTGTAATTTCTTATGTCATTTATTTTGCAGCATGTTGTCCTCAAACCAAATTGATGCAGTGACTCATGAACAAAGAAAACAAGAAGACATGGATCATTCTTTCTGCATTGCAGGCCACTTAGTGTCATTACCTGTACAATACCATCACTTGTACTAAGCCCTTCATGAACTTCGATTCTTTGAAGTATAATACCTATTTTGTGCAGCAATGAAGTATGGACTGTATCAAATATCAATCTTTCGCCTTCCCTTCTCTTCTTTCAATTTGGATTTTACTTGTTGAAGTTTGTTTGTGTTAAGGTACTTTCCTTGCTCTGGAAGTTAGTTAATTTAATTGTTCCGGTCTGCCCTTCTATTCTTTCAATTTGGATTATACTTGAAGTTTGTCTGTGTTTAGGTACTTTCCTTGATCTGGAAATTAGTTAATTTAGTTTGTTCCATCCGGCTTGTAGAATGCCATCGGTAAGTTTTACTCAGAATCCTTAAGCTGTCATATTTAGTTCCTGCCGATAGGGTTGTTTCTATTGTTTGTGACGCTACTACAATTGTTATTATCATGTACAATGTTTAATCTATTATTTAGTTGTACAGAACTGCCTTTCAAATTTGGTAGCTTGCCAAAACACTTGAGGATGTGATACTAATTTCGAGCACTCACAGGATCGAACGGGTTTGTTTACTTTGTTAAGTATGCATAACTATAAGGGTCTCTTGCAATTTTCTTCTTGGATAAAAATTCTCTTATCTGCAGTAACTGTTATCTTGAGTAACTTAGTACTAATACAAAAGGTAAAATCTGTACAATGTTTTATGTCCTTAGTTAACAAAATAATTTTCTAATGCTATCTGCATTCCTGCTATCTATCATAAATTTCCACAAACAAAAATAAATAAATTCAAATCTCAATTTTCTTTTTTCTTTTTTCTATTTTTATATGTTAAGTTACCAGTAGAAGCAGGGATGTATACTTATCCACTGATCGAGAAGATTATTTAGAACAAGAAAACGTACTTGAAATTTGAGTTCTTTGAACTTTTGTTTTTCTTCCAATTGTTTTGAGTTATTTGTGAAGGGTAGCAAAATCAAGTTTTTCCCTTATTGACAGGTCAAACCTTTTTTTTTTTTTTTGGAATACAAGCGATATTAGAGGATGGGGAATCAAACCTAAAACCTCGGGTGCAGGAAAATATGCCTTTGACCACTTGACTTCTTACTAGTGGTCAAACTTTTGAGTTTTGAGCATTGTCTCATTCCTAACAATTGGTATCAAAGTTAGCACCATGTTCAAGGTTCGAGTCTTGTGATAGGCAGCATTGGTGGAGCCTTGTGGGTTGGAATTGGACTGGGCCTTGTGGGTCGGCGTGGGGATTGGATGGGCTGAGACTTTTTAAATTTGGGTGCTTTAGTTGAAATCAGTTGCCTTAAAAGTAGTTTCCTCTTTCAAAAAAAATATTGGAAGAGGATTGGCAATCTTTGGTGCAAGAACCAACTGGTTTGGAGAGTATATTTACTCGCCACTCTTAATCAGTGGTGAGCATTACCACCATATTAATGGTCATTGAATGAGTTGAATTTTTGAGATTCGTGTAATATATAGATTTTATCACACTCATTCAACGACAATTAGTATGACGGTAATGTTCACCATCATTTAAGAATAATGAGCAAAAATGTTCACACTGATCCTTGCTAGTGTTATGCAGTCAGACTAATGGTATTATCTTGCTGACTAAAATGCCGGCCAAAAAACAAAAAGAAGTTTAGTAGTTTAGTGATTAAACTTCTTTGGTCACTGTCATATCTCCATGTGCCCCAGCTTGCATTTCATGGGTCACATTGAATGCCGTAGCTCCTCTCCCTTTATTCATTTCACACTCCTCTTGTCAACCTTTCTCCACTATGCTTGTGTTTACTTGCACCAAAGCACTCAAATTCATTTTACCAAACACACAAAAAACCCAAGTGTACAACCAAACAAGAAAGGAAGGTAGAAGGTGGAATACTTTAGTCTTCAGTCTTTTTGCCATTTTTCTAGAAGATGTTCTAAGGCCATGTCTATTCTGAAACCCAAACTTTTAGGATCAAATTCAAACTTTTGGATCCAATTGTGGTGGTGGGTAAGAGCCATTAACTTCTTTGCTCCAATGTGTTGGACTTTTTTTTCTTTTTTTTTTCTTGAGTCTCTCTCTCTTAAAATGCGTCTCACAATTCACTTGGCTGCTGACGTCAGTTACTAGGTTTGTCTGCACAGGCCTCACAATTTGGGACCCTAAACTCAATTGCCCGTCTAGGCGGAAATGCTATAATGAGGGGGTTCAATGTAGGATCCATCCCACCATCCAACAAGAGAGAGAAAGTGTTGGAAATAAACTTTTTAAATGAATGAATGGTGGGATAGAACTCCACATTGAACCCCCTCACCAAAATCCCCCTCATTATAGAAGCTCCTTTCGTCTTGGCTCAAAAGAAAATTTAGAGATGGGGTTTTTTTAATTCCACCATGCCCCCAAACCCTTAGAATATAAGAGGGAAGCAGGACCGAGAAATTAAAGAGAATTACTTGTCCAAGAGCAATACAATGTATGTGAGCATAACTGCATCATGCTCTTCCAAATTCTATATTCAGATTTACACCGAATTCTCACCTGTAATTTAATTTCTGCTCCCCCAACAACAAATAACATCTAATAAAATCCCCAAAAGAAAAAAAAAAAAAAAAATCATATTCCCATGAAACATCAACTGAAGCTCGGCGCCAATTCCGGGAGTTCGCACGTTTATTTATAGAAAACTCACCTTCACTTTTTGCATTAAATGTGAAACCCTTTTTCTTTCTGTCATCTGAAAGAAACTTTTCCGACCCATTTATTGTGGAACATAAAGAGAGTTGAATTCCATGCCCTAAAGAGAAGAAAAGAGAGGAGAAGAAAAGAAAGAAGAAGAAAAAAGGAGAAAAGAATCCAAAAACCCACAAACATGGCCTAGAAAAAGTCAAGGGCATAGTATCAGAGAGCATAAATGCATAGCCAATTTTGTAGGGTTATCATGGTGAAAGAAAAAAGTTTCTTTTGATCTTTGCCCTCTCTGAATTTCTCTAAAGTTGCTGTTAAAAAGATGTAAATCCTGGACACAAAAGTGCCATGCTTGCTTTCTCTTCTTTATTGGAATGTAATGTAAGTTTCTAAATCAGTCAGCTTTTTGTTCACTGTTTACAAAGCGCATGTTTGAGCTTCAATAAAAGCAGACCACCACCATCACCTTTCTATCTCTATCTAATACACAGAAAATCTAAGTGCTGGATTTCTTGGTCACTTTGCAACTCTATATTCTTGGGTTTTATAACTTTTGGAATGGGTTCTCTGTTTTTGCAGCTTTTAGTAGGCGTTATACATGTGGGGCTTTTTTAACTTTCTCTTTAGTTGTTTTGTCTTTACATTGTGCTTGTTTTTACCTATGTAATAGCTCCCTCAGAATCAGAATCTTTCTGCCTTTTTTTTTCTTCTTCAAATCCCAAAGTTTTTACCCTAACATAAATCCTATATAATAAATCTTAAATCTAAAAGGCTTAACCCCTAAGAGCATCTCCAATGTTCAAGTGCAAATTACAAATGTGAAAACCACAAGAGTGCTAGGCTTTGATACCATGCCAAACAAAATATATGTAAATTTTCAGATATGTATTCTTCTTCAATATGAAGGTATTTATAAGGGCTAATTTCAGTTTGGTACTGTGGAAGCAAATATTCATGGATCCTAGGTCAAATAATTAATCCAATCAATATGAGAATTATTTGATTCTTGGGGATTTGATAATCAAATCCCTAATCAAATCAATCTCTCCAAATTGGAGAAGAATAATTCATTTTCATGTGTGAAATTATTCTTCCAAAACCCTAACCTCCGATGCTCCTATAAATACATGGCTACGCACAAGGTTTGAGGTAATTATAAACCTATGTCTGAAACTCTTCAGAAATCCCCACTCACAAACCCTAACCACCACACACACACACACACACACACACGCTCTCTCTCTCTCTCTCTCTCTCTCTCTCTCTCTCACACACACACACACGGCTCCGGCCACTCGGTTCTCCCTTAGAGAAATCTTCGTACACTTTGTTAGCTACTGTTTTTCCTACACAGAGTCAACCTAATTTAGGCATCAGAGGACCTTTGGCCAACACCCCTCGGGTGTGGTCTTTTCACTCCGTGTTGTTTTGCAAGGAGAAAGAGAAGCGAAGAGGAAGAAAGGATCTTCAAACGAATATTCTTTAGGGACAAAAATCACTCCCACCTATACCCTACAGTTGTACTCTTGTTTGGGCCTGGTTGAAATTTGACCAGGTCAGACCCGAGATCTGACAATTAAATTAACATTGAGCCCAATTAGTGGCTTAATCAATAAGGCCAGTTAGAAGCCCAAAATCATAAAGGTGGCCGAATATCTACATGTGGCTGCATACATCAATCTGGCCGAACACATCAATACGGTCGAGAGCATAAAAGTGGTTGAGAGCCTATATGTAGCCGAAAGTGTAGATACGACCAAATGGCTAAAAGCGACCGAATACGTGAAATTAACCAATATTTAAATAAGGAGATAGATAACCTGTAGGAGGACTTCCTCATAGGTTACAATTCAAATATAGAAGGAATTATGCCAACTTAATGGTCAACCGAAGTTATTGTGGGAGAGCTCAAGATGGAAGGAAGATCAAATCAAATATTATTATTCACATTAAATCACATGCTTGAGACAAGGAATTGAAGATATTCTAGAGCAATTATGATTGATTTGAAGGCCAATTGACAACCGACCAAATTGAGACGCACCGAAGCCCCTATAAATACCAAGCTTATGGAAGAGAGAAAGGACCTCTGACACAACACACAACTTGTCATTTTACATTCTCTTCAATTTCTATCATAGGAGTAGCATAATGTAGCCATAGCCTAGTTCTTATTTTTTCCATTCTAGTTTCCGTCAATTTCAATTATGCCTTTACGTTCTTGTTCTTGTTTTTCAATTCTATTTCAATTACAATAATTTCAATTCATGTTATCTTTACTGTTCTTCATAATCTAGTTTACTTTCCGCCCTTTACTTTACGCACTCGCATTTCAATTATTTAATTTATGCAATTTACATTACCACAATCGTCTTTAAATTCTTTATTTTAGGCACTTTACTTTACGCACTCGTCTTTAAATTATTTATTTTACGCATTTTACTTTCCGCACTTATCTTTCAATTATATTTAAATTCAAGTACCTTTTATTTTAAACATGTAAACTTCATTTCATTACATTTCACCTTCAATCTTCATCTCCACTCATTCCACATCATTTGGTTGCTCACATAAAGCCTTGACTCCGAGGTAGTGAAAGAACCTAGGTCGTGAGGAGGTTTCTTGCTCGGCCGAACAATCGTTTGATTAAAGTCAAATTTCAGACGCATCATCTACTCACATTCCATTCAAGCCTAATTCGTGGCTTAGTGGTGGCACGCCCCACACTCAATTAAAGAAGGACCAAAAACTCCTTCAATCGGCCTACTCGGCCAAAAAGAGGGAAACAACCCTTAAGGCTTGTTAATGTTTGTGCCTGATAAATCACGGCCATGAGCAGGCCGAGGGAGCCCTTTATCTCGGCCCTGGCACTTATTTGCAGAGGCTGAAACGCAGCGTTTCGCTAGGGTACTTCGCCTTCTTAAAAATAAAAGAAGGAAATGCTAAGGCGCGATCATCTTGGCCTCAAGCATAGACCGAGGCCAAGGCCGAACAAATTTGCGGCCAAGGCATTAAAGGCAAATCATCACGTGACAGCAGGGTCCCAGGCTTCATTTAATGAAGTAGTGCCTGTTTAATGCAGCAAAACCCATTGGCCACAAAGTAGCATTTAATGCATGAGGGAAGGTGGGAAGTGACTGAAGTCAGGATTTGGTGATGAAGATCAGAGTGATTAGACGTGGACATTCTCACAAAGATTCTGACAGCTTGAGATGTTGGTTCACCAGCTATCCAGGCAATAAATGCGTCTCCACGGCCAGAGGTTCAAAACCCACGATTGAGCGCGGCGGCCGAGATTCACCAGGATTTCTGGGGTCTCATCACCATACTTCACGATCCCAAATGTCGATTGGATTGCCCACTTGCGCTAATCAGACTCCACTATGCGTAAATTCAGCCTCGATTACTCATCCAGGGACTCTTCCT
>NW_018922237.1:0-58030 GCF_002207925.1 Prunus avium | reverse complement strand
GCCCACTCCACGCTCTAGCCAAGGCTTTGAGGGGGAGTCCTACGGTGTCTACGGCCGAGCAATTCGGCCCAACCCATACTTTGGCCGATCAGGCACGGTCCGGCCAGAGCAGTATGACCGAAGTGTCACCACAACAATACGAGCAAAAAGGCACTACTGCTGCGCTATCATTACAAATACACGATTCGGCCAGTCAGACGACAATACAAACGCGCCCAGGTTTCCTCCATGGGATAGATCAGCAAAACCAGGTGACTATCCCTCGATGGCCAGCCGACCAGGATTATTTCGGCCAAAACTACGGCGTTCCACTAAAACTGCCCGGCTCGGTCATAACGGCCGAGCCCGTTGCTCAAACGACCCGACAGGATTGGCCGCGAAGTAAGGCACAGCAAGGCAGGCCGCGTCAAGGGTTTCAGTTTGAAGACACCCGACCTATCATGAAGGGCGGTTTAATGAAGGGGGAACTGGGGGCACCAGATTACCCAAGGCCGCGCCTGTCAAAGGAACTTAGCAATACGCGTGATTTATCTCCTGAAGTTCTTTGGGCACACCGCGTTTCGAAAAACTCGGCCGTAGGGACATCTACTTACGTCTCGACCAGGAGCCAAAACACTAGTAAGATACTAAGGTTGATGGTTCGGTTTCTTCAAGGTATCAGACAACACTGCAAAAGGAAAGAGGAGTGCCCATGAAGGATGCTCGAGAGTTCAGGGAGTTCAAAACAATTGGAACTCGACGCCTACGACTCGGCGCAAGCTCAAAAGAAAATGGCACCGAGAACCTACGACAAAAAAGTCAAGAAAAAAAAAAGGGCAAAGTAGGCAGACGGGCCGAACAAAGGGCGCGGCCGTCATATAAAAAAAAAGGGAAAGTGTACGTTTCGCTTTTCAGAGAAAAGAAAAGGGGGGCCCTTGCCTTACACTTAGTTAGAAAGGCCATTATTTACGAAAGAGAACGGCCAGTCACGGCCGAAAAATTATACAGATTTATCTGTGTGAAGTCATAGCACAGAAAATAAACTATATATATATATACAACTAAAATAGCGTTTGTATGTAGTTTTCAACGACAATTAGTATGACGGTAATGTTCACCATCATTTAAGAATAATGAGCAAAAATGTTCACACTGATCCTTGCTAGTGTTATGCAGTCAGACTAATGGTATTATCTTGCTGACTAAAATGCCGGCCAAAAAACAAAAAGAAGTTTAGTAGTTTAGTGATTAAACTTCTTTGGTCACTGTCATATCTCCATGTGCCCCAGCTTGCATTTCATGGGTCACATTGAATGCCGTAGCTCCTCTCCCTTTATTCATTTCACACTCCTCTTGTCAACCTTTCTCCACTATGCTTGTGTTTACTTGCACCAAAGCACTCAAATTCATTTTACCAAACACACAAAAAACCCAAGTGTACAACCAAACAAGAAAGGAAGGTAGAAGGTGGAATACTTTAGTCTTCAGTCTTTTTGCCATTTTTCTAGAAGATGTTCTAAGGCCATGTCTATTCTGAAACCCAAACTTTTAGGATCAAATTCAAACTTTTGGATCCAATTGTGGTGGTGGGTAAGAGCCATTAACTTCTTTGCTCCAATGTGTTGGACTTTTTTTTCTTTTTTTTTTCTTGAGTCTCTCTCTCTTAAAATGCGTCTCACAATTCACTTGGCTGCTGACGTCAGTTACTAGGTTTGTCTGCACAGGCCTCACAATTTGGGACCCTAAACTCAATTGCCCGTCTAGGCGGAAATGCTATAATGAGGGGGTTCAATGTAGGATCCATCCCACCATCCAACAAGAGAGAGAAAGTGTTGGAAATAAACTTTTTAAATGAATGAATGGTGGGATAGAACTCCACATTGAACCCCCTCACCAAAATCCCCCTCATTATAGAAGCTCCTTTCGTCTTGGCTCAAAAGAAAATTTAGAGATGGGGTTTTTTTAATTCCACCATGCCCCCAAACCCTTAGAATATAAGAGGGAAGCAGGACCGAGAAATTAAAGAGAATTACTTGTCCAAGAGCAATACAATGTATGTGAGCATAACTGCATCATGCTCTTCCAAATTCTATATTCAGATTTACACCGAATTCTCACCTGTAATTTAATTTCTGCTCCCCCAACAACAAATAACATCTAATAAAATCCCCAAAAGAAAAAAAAAAAAAAATCATATTCCCATGAAACATCAACTGAAGCTCGGCGCCAATTCCGGGAGTTCGCACGTTTATTTATAGAAAACTCACCTTCACTTTTTGCATTAAATGTGAAACCCTTTTTCTTTCTGTCATCTGAAAGAAACTTTTCCGACCCATTTATTGTGGAACATAAAGAGAGTTGAATTCCATGCCCTAAAGAGAAGAAAAGAGAGGAGAAGAAAAGAAAGAAGAAGAAAAAAGGAGAAAAGAATCCAAAAACCCACAAACATGGCCTAGAAAAAGTCAAGGGCATAGTATCAGAGAGCATAAATGCATAGCCAATTTTGTAGGGTTATCATGGTGAAAGAAAAAAGTTTCTTTTGATCTTTGCCCTCTCTGAATTTCTCTAAAGTTGCTGTTAAAAAGATGTAAATCCTGGACACAAAAGTGCCATGCTTGCTTTCTCTTCTTTATTGGAATGTAATGTAAGTTTCTAAATCAGTCAGCTTTTTGTTCACTGTTTACAAAGCGCATGTTTGAGCTTCAATAAAAGCAGACCACCACCATCACCTTTCTATCTCTATCTAATACACAGAAAATCTAAGTGCTGGATTTCTTGGTCACTTTGCAACTCTATATTCTTGGGTTTTATAACTTTTGGAATGGGTTCTCTGTTTTTGCAGCTTTTAGTAGGCGTTATACATGTGGGGCTTTTTTAACTTTCTCTTTAGTTGTTTTGTCTTTACATTGTGCTTGTTTTTACCCATGTAGTAGCTCCCTCAGAATCAGAATCTTTCAGCCTTTTTTTTTTTTTCAAATCCCAAAGTTTTTACCCTAACATAAATCCCATATAATAAATCTTAAATCTAAAAGGCTTAACCCCGCAGAGCATCTCAAATGTTCAAGTGCAAATTACAAATGTGAAAACCACAAGAGTGCTAGGCTTTAATACCATGCCAAATAAAGTATATGTAAATTTTCAGATATATATTCTTCTTCAATATGGGGGTATTTATAAGGGTTAATTTTAGTTTGGTACTGTGGAAGCAAATATTCACGGATCCTAGGTCAAATAATTAATCCAATCACTATGGGAATTATTTGATTCTTACTTAATTGGGGATTTGATTAATCAAATCCCTAATCAAATCAATATCTCCAAAGTGGAGAAGAATAATTCATTTCCATGTGTGAAATTATTTTTCCAAAACCCTAGCCTCCGATTCTCCTATAAATACATGGCTACGCACAAGGTTTGAGGTCATTCTAAACCGATGTCTGAAACTCTTCAGAAATCCCCACTCACAAACCCTAGCCGCCACACACACACACACACACACTCTCTCTCTCTCTCTCTCTCTCACACACACACACACAAGGCTCCGGCCCCTCGATTCTCCCTGAGAGAAATATTTTTCCTACACACAGTTGACCTAATTTAGGCATCAGAAGACCTTTGGCCAACACCCCTCGGGTGTGGTCTTTTCACTCCCTGTTGTTTTGTAGGGAGAAAGAGAAGCAAAGAGGAAGAAGGGATCTTCAAATGAATATTCTTTAGGGACGAAAATCACTCCCACCTATACCCTACAGTTGTACCCTTGTTTGGGCCTGGTTGAAATTTGACCGGGTTAGGCCCGATATCCGACAATTAAATTAACATTGAGCCCAATCAGTGGGCCTAATCAATAAGGTTAGTTGGAAGCCCAAAATCATAAAGGTGGCCGAATATTTACATGTGGCTGCATACATCAATCTGGCCGAGCACATCAATACAGTCGAGAGCATACAAGTGGTTGAGAGCCTATATGTAGCCGAAATTGTAGATACGTCCGAATGGCTAAAAGCGACCGAATACGTGAAATCAACCAATACTTAAATAAGGAGAGAGATAACCTGTAGGAGGACTTTCTCATAGGTTACAATTCAAATATAGAAGGAATTATGCCAACTTGATGGTCAACAGAAGTTATTGTGGGAGAGCTCAAGATGGAAGGAAGATCAAATCAAAAATTATTATTCACATTAAATCACATGCATGTGACATGGAATTGAAGATATTCTAGAGCAATTATGATTGATTTGAAGGCCAATTGACAACCGACCAAATTGAGACGCACCGAAGCCCCTATAAATACCAAGCTTATGAAAGAGAGAAAGGACCCCCGACACAATACACAACTTGTCATTTTACATTCTCTTCAATTTCTATCCTAGGAGTAGCATAATGTAGCCACAGCCTAGTTCTTATTTTTTCCGTTCTAGTTTCCGTCAATTTCAATTATGCCTTTATGTTCTTGTTCTTGTTTTTCAATTCTATTTCAATTACAATAATTTCAATTCATGTTATCTTTACTGTTCTTCATAATCTAGTTTACTTTCCGCCCTTTACTTTACGCACTCGCATTTCAATTATTTAATTTATGCAATTTACATTATCGCAATCGTCTTTACATTCTTTATTTTACGCACTCGTCTTTAAATTATTTATTTTACGCACTTTACTGTCCGCACTTATCTTTCAATTATATTTAAATTCAAGTACCTTTTACTTTACGCACGTGATCTTCGCCGCACCGCACCCAAAAGCAGGAAACCCCGTGTTAACGCACGTCCCCTCGGCCCGGAACTCCAGGCCGTGAGATTTGCGCGGCAGACAGTTAATCAATGCACTTTCAATTTTAACAATGCAGTACCTTGGATTAGTCAATTTGTTACAATGTGGCTCTGTCGTTAACTAGGTTGATCATCAAAAAATCAATTAAGTGGAGGGTTGGGTGGTGGTGAGTGGTGGTGGAGTGGGTTATGTGTTGGGTTTGCGAGAAAGGATTTTTTTTAAAAAATTATTTATTTATTTAATATTTAATATTTAATTCCAACTAAGCAAAAAAAAAAGTAGGCTCCACAAATGACACATCATTACTTAACATATTTTCTGGGGTCAACCTAACGACACAACTACACTGCAACAAATTGATTTGGAGAAAGTGCATGGACTATCATGCCTTAAGGGTACAACTGTAGAGTACCAAACTGAAATTAAGTAAACCCTAAAAGAGTTAGGGTAGGAAGAAATCCTAATTACAGAATGACTCCACAAAAGGTAAGAAGTTACATAAAAGAAAAGGAAACTAAAATTCCTAAAATAAAATAATTTTCACCAACTCCAACTTGAGTGAGAGGAAAGATATAATGTGACAAAGGCGTCATACTACCCTGTATTTAGGGTTGTTTAAATTTATTTTTATAATGTAAACAAATAAATCTATTAAAAAGTAAGACATAACAGATAAATTCAATTACTCGCGTCAAGTAGATAGAGAGGGCACACAAAGGGACATTAATTTTGGGGACAGCAGATGCCAACCCATTTCAATTTGGATAGGAGTCATTAATTCCTATTCTTGAACGAGTTTAGGTATAATGGTTGTAAAGTTCAAATCTGATGTAACAACTCCCATAAATAGCACGTCCACTTGCTTTTGCATAACTATGATCTAGAAGTTTTACTCCAATGTGAAGACACTTTTTACAATCTGCATCAAAAAGATCTCAAGTGTATTCAAGCATATTATGGATGATAGTCTTGTTTATCACTATTAAAGAACCTTGAGCATATAACGGTCCAAGAACAGTATTAGCAATTAATCCATTGAACAAGACATCAACTCTATCTTGAACCAACACGGGATTGTCAACCAATTTCCAATTCATCCTGTAAATTTCGTTAATCGTGTCAATTTTACCAAGGAAATTTGAATCTGAATATTTTAAGAGGCAACCTACCATCCAAATGAAAGCTTTTGTCCTGAGTGGGCAATGCTTAGACAATTCAAGTCTTGCTGCATTGAGACATCTTTCACATAATGCATACCTTAAATACACATTTTTCATGACCATTTTGTCCCCATTAACAATTTAGAATTACAATATAGCATTAAATGCATTCTTCTTTTATTTGATTTCATATGGGTATAATTGAAAATTTAAACAAACTTTGTTTTACATTCCTACACAAACCAAACATGTGAAAAGAAATAAAGTGATATTTCTTAGTTACTTTCCCAGGATTACCAAACATGGGAAATAAATCTCCATTTCCCATCCCTTGGGAAATGACATGGGAAGTGATTTCCCTTCAAATCCGTTCCGTGAACCAAATGGGGCCTCAATGTACTAGAGAAGAAAAGGAGGGTAATGATGAATAGGAATTTTTTTATGTACAAATTTTAGGTTTTTAGGTGAGATAAACAATATTATGGTTAATTTCAATTTAGTACCTTGAATTCTCACTCTTAGAGCACCTCCAGCCTTTACCCAAGACTGGGCAAAAGGCCCCCCAAGGCAGCCCAAGACAGCTCCAGCGGAAGAAAAATGGCCCGGGCAAATGGTGGGTCCCATCGAACTGGGCAAGCCCACGGGCAGATCTTGCCTGGGCTGCAGCCCGAAGTCGCTGACGTCAGGGCTAATGTTACGCTGACGTCAGCGAGTAAAAAAAAATCCAAAAAATCCAAAAAAATTTCAATTTTTTTTTTTAAATTACCAAAAAATTATAGATATTTTCCCTATAAATACATAACAATTTTATTCACTTTCTAAATTGTTTATATTTTGTTGCATAATATTTTTTTTTTTCTTGCCCTTGCCCTAGCCTTCCAAGGGTGGAACCAACTAAGGCAAGGCTGGCACTATTCATGTGAATAGTGGCAGCCCTTGCCTTAGCCTACATGGGTGGAGGTGCTCTTAAGGCATGTTTTCCCTTGCACTTTCAATTTCAACAATAAAGTACCCTATATTTGAAAAAAATTTGCAATGTGACTCTACCATTAGGATGGCTATTTAAAAATCTATTAAGTGACGACGTGGCTGTTTTTATAAAAAAGAACTTATGAAAAATAAAAAATAAAAGATGGCAAGCAAAAGAATGTGATGCCCTGCCTAAACATTGGAGCTCTACTTAACATTTTAACATTTTGAGTGGAGATGCTTAAATGAGTTATATCTATAAATAATTAAAATCTCATCACTCACATATAAATTAAATCTCTAAACCTAAAGGAAAAAGGAGGACCTATATAATTCAATAAAGATTCATAAAGTATGTGTTTGGGGGTGGTCAAATTTTCCCAAATCCGCCAAGGTGAGATCCGCTGGGATAACCATTGAGGTCAGATTCGCCAAGGTGAAATCCGCCAAGGAAGAATCTCCAATCTTCTAAAAGGCTGGTCTCCAATCTGCCAATTTGGAGACCTCCAAACCGCCAAGGAGGAATCTCCAAATCCATCAGAGGGTTGGTCTCGAATCCCCCAAAGAGGAATCTCCAAATGCTCCGAAGGGTTGGTCTCGAATCCCCCAAAGAGGAATCTCCAAAACCTCCAAAGAGTTGGTCTCCAATCCCCCAAGTCAGAGACCTCCAATCCGCCAAGGAGGAATCTCCAAATCCTCCAGATCTCCAATCCACCAAGGAGAGGTCCACCTAGACCAAATCTGCCAAGGTGAAATCTACCAAGGTGAGATCTGCCAAGGTGAAATCCGCCGAGGTGAGATCCATCACAGTAAGATCCGCTAAGGAGGAATCTCCAATTCTCCGAAGAGTTGGTCTCCAATCCGCCAACAAGAGGTCCACCTAGACCAAATCCACCAAGGAGGGACCTCTCATTGGCCAAGCATGTGGCCTCCCGTCAGCCAAAGGATGTGGCCTCCCATCGGCCAAGCCTAGAACTCCAAAGGATTAGAATTCCAGAGACTTAAAGGTTACAAGGTTCCGCCAGATGTCAAGCCAAAGTTTCGTAGGTGTTGCGCTCCGCAAATCTCACGGCCTGGTGTTCCGGGCCGAGGGGATCGGTGTCGACACGTGGCGTCCATCTCTTGGCGCGGTGCGGTTGTGCACGGGCGTGCCAGCACGGTCTACCGTGCGTTTTGAGGGTGATATGATTGGATGAGTGGTTGGATTGTGCGCCTGTTTGAGTTTGACTTCTAATCAAACGATTGTGGACGAGAGATGAATTGATCTCGGCCGTCAGGTTCACGGCTTGAGCTATAAGGCCGTTAGTGGTCGTGTTTCTGGTGGATGTTTAGGTGGTGCTCTGGCACGTTGCTGGATAACAACGGTCGTATGATATATGGGATGAATGAAAGAGTAATAAAGATGGTGCTCCGGCGCCTTGAAAATCAAGGGCCGTATGATATATTGATGAATGAATTTTCCTACAAGCTGTCACTACTCCTAAGAAAGCAAGTAAAGATATTGAAAGTGCATTACAAGGAAATGAATGACAAAAGATAAATGACAGGAAATTATAATTTTCTTCGTGGGAGGCTTGTGTTTGGTGTTGAACCCTTCAAACGTAGTTGGAGCCTGGTATTTATAGGAGGAGTCCGGGAGAGATAATCAAGACTGAAAATTTGCATGATGGGGTTGATCAGAGCTAGTGGGTAGTCACGTCGGCATTTGGGAACGTGAAGCATGGTGGTGTGACCCCTTAAATCCCGGCCGCCGCCCTGATCGTGGGTTCTGCGTCTTGGGCCTTGGAGGAGCATTTAATGCTTGGGTCTGATGGTTGGTGACTTAATCTTTCAAGTTGTAAGATTTTCGCACCTAATCCCTGATTTTACTTGCCATATTCTGACTTCAATCACTTCCTCTCTCCCCCTGCACATTACATGCTCTTACGTGACGTGGGTCTTCTGCTATAGTCAGAGGTGTCACTTCGTTGAAAAGAACGTGGGACCCTGATGCCACGTGGCGATTTAACTTTCCGTTCTGGTCGTGCATTTCGTCCTCGGCCGGGAATTATCGAGGCCGTGATGGCTTTGCCTTTACAGCCCACCTTTGTCTTTTCGAAAGAAAATGAACAACAACTTGCCATGTTCGGCCTGAGGGAAAGCGCTAGGGCTAAGAAGAAGTCTCTTCGGTCATCTTCATGGCCGAGATTTATTTGGCACAAACAGTAGGTCCAAGCCCAACCCATGGAATCAAACCCAAGATTTCCAAAGGATTTTTATGCACGTGGCAGAAGTCATATAAGGGAAGAAATCAAGGAAATTGATGACAATACGTAATATTCCAAATAAAGAATGAATCAAACAATTAGAGGATTTCCCAATCCAATCCCACATATTTAGGCGAAGGGAGAAGGGATGCCTTATTTAAAACTCATCAGATGAAAGGAGAAGGGACACACATCATCAGACATACAAACCTATTTTTTTCGTCTCACACTTTTCTTTTCCTAGACTTAGGATTTTACTTTTCAAGCACGTAGACTAGACGAGTTCTTCGTTTTCCAAGTGTAAGTTTAATTTCTTGCAATTTAGATTATCTTGTTTTTAAATTCATGTTTAGTTAAATTGTTTTGTTATCGAATTCCCTTTAAGTTTAATCTTAGTTCTTTATCGTTCTTGTTATTTTCATTTCGTTCTTAAATTTAATTTACCTTTGTTTATCATTTAATTTACATTTGTTTATCACTTTGGTATAATTTATTGCAACTTTAATTCTTTTCATTTAGTTTAATCACATCTTTAATTTATTTGCATCATTCTCACTAAAAAAACCTAAAAATCACAAAAAGAATCCATGCAAAGCCTAATCATCCTCGAATTCGAGGAAGTGAAAGAACCTAGGCGAAGAATAGGTTCCTTGCTTGGTCGATCAATCGTTTGCTCTGAAGTCAGAAGTGCAACACATCCTTCCAACCCTTTCTATCCAAGCCATTTAGTGGCTTGGTGGTGGCGGCACGCCTACGCATTTTGAAGAATGACCAAAAGTTCCTTCTATCGGCCACCTCAGCCGAAAAGAGGGAAAGAGTATGGGGAAAAAAAAAAAAAAAAAGGGAAAATAATATTTCTTTATAGGTATAGTATAATTAAACAAATTTGTAGTATGAAAATCAGGTTATTAGTTAGTAACTTAACATGCCTATATATATAGCGACTTGATGTTAATTTTGCATTTATAGTAGTTTCAAATGGATTTTTTTTTTCCTTTCAAGAATGACTACTATTTAAGTATTATATTTTCTTTTGATACGTTGGAGGAAATCGAGCCCCTAAACCTATAATAACCGTAACTCTTTTCTCCATCCTTGAGACTTAGATTTTCATAGGAAAGTTTGAGTTCCCTTTCCATTTAATCTCCATCCAAATATCCAAAATATCACTTTTCAAGTGTGCTTGCATGTAACCGCATGTTACATATTATCACCACATCATCGGTATTATTCTCTCTACGGCCGGCAGGTAACCGCATGTTGATTTGATTTGGGTTCTTTTAGGACCACTCAAGAAGATATATATATTTAAGTGTGACATAGAGAAAGTGGCTTTTTTTCATATATAAACTAAGATATTAGCCAACTCCAAAGCTTCTTTATTTAGATCCTTCAGAACAAAGATAGGTTTGTCTCCCACCTACACCTGCATTCCCAAGTTTTGTTACTTCAGAGGCTTTCCTTCACATGCTTGTACATAGGAAAGCCAGTGGTTTCCTTTATTTTAATAGAAGCCTCCCTTTTTTTTGCTATTTTTAAAGAAGAACCTAATGAACGGGTGCCTAATTTGATTTCAAATTACAGATACCTTCTGGCTTTTTGTTCTGTAGATTATATTTGCAGATTTTTTGTTCCAGCTGACCCAATTATTGACTACCCAGAATGTTTCTTCATTGCCACCAAGACAAAATTCTTCATTTTGTTTACAAATAAATTTGACAAGTCGTGTTTTACCATGTTCGTGTTGTGTCATATGAAATTATCTTAAATTTAAATTTAAATATGACTCATCAACTTACCGTGTTCAAATTATTAAACTCAAACTCATTTGGGTATCTTCAACCACCCTAGTTACCCTCACAAAAGATATACAAATACTGAAAAGTTAGAGAATGTATACGAGAGAATCAAATTTACAAAGGTTAAATCCCATATATTTATAAACTAGGGTGATTTTTTTATTTTTTTTTTTTGGTTGTTGAGAAAAACGATACATTCAAATGACAAGAAAACATTATAAAGATCCTCAATTAGCGCATTCTTGAATGATATTGGGAGGACCCCTATACCATAAACGCGTGCTTTCAATCGACAAAGCAAAACAAGCTAATCTATGGGCCACTAAAGCAGAAAGCATAATCTTACAGTCTTCAATCAAAAATCAAAGATCAAAAATAAAAAATCCACTAAAGCACAAGTTTAGAAAGTGACAATTCATATACGTTGGCCCCTCAATATTATATATATATATATATATATATATATATATTGTTACCAATAATGAATATCTATCTGTTAAGCAATGCTTTCGAAGTTTCAATGGCCTTCATAAGGTCCCTCATTATTGAATATGTCGAGTAATAATATATTTGATTTATAGATCCTTGAGGATAAAGGATTGAATGATAATCCGAGATCATTTATGAATGTAGTTGAAAGTGGGTTCATTTCTAATTATGTTCAACTAATTTCTTATGAGTTACCCATGAATTGATGAGTGGTAAAAACTTGGGTGGTGGCGGCTTCATATTTTTAGTTCTATATCCTTGTGTATTATACAATTCATTTAAGAAATATCCATTTTCAAGATATTAATAGTGACCAAAAACCTAAAAAATAATTTTAGTGTGGTGATCATATCGTCACATAATCCAAATGTTATGATATATGTGGAAGAAAAAGTTGATATTTCATGAACCTATGGTATAATATGAAACATTTTTGGGATGACACTATTTTAATATAAGTGGACGACAAAGTTGTTATTTCATCGTTTTAGAGTGTATTAATAATAAATAAATAAACGTATTATAGCATTAGTGGATTGATAACACCACAAGATAGTGTGACGGTGACACTGAAAAATTTCTCAATATAGTATTAATAAACAAATTCATATATTATAATATGAGTAAATTCATAATATGACGTGACGCGAGTTGATGTGATTTATATGTTCATTGATAGAGAAATAGAGAAAGTGGTGAGGCCTATCACCTTAGATTATTGTTGTTGAGTTGTTATTTCATCGTTTTAGAGTGTATTAATAATAAATAAATAAACGTATTATAGCATTAGTGGATTGATAACACCACAAGATAGTGTGACGGTGACATTGAAAAATTTCTCAATATAGTATTAATAAACAAATTTATATATTATAATATGAGTAAATTCATAATATGACGTGACAGCGAGTTGATGTGATTTATATGTTCATTGATAGAGAAATAGAGAAAGTGGTGAGGTCTATCACCTTAGATTATTGTTGTTGTTAATAATAGTGCAACATGTATTCATGAAGATTTCCTGTCACTAATTATATTTAAATTAAAGAATGTAGGCCCCTTTAAGAGACGGGCATCTAGGAGATTTGTCTTAACTTTTAAAAGCACAATTTTAAAACCTAACTTTATAGTTATGTTAAAATGAAACCCATAACAAAATTAATACATTAATGTAAGGATTAAGCTTAAGTGTCTCACGTAGGCATGTCTTCCTTTTGCGATGTACCCAAAAGGATCAGTCATTCTTAGAAAGCTTTTGTTAATTTCTTCCCATAAAGTTGAATGCTTATGTGTAAAGTAGAAGCGATTAGTGCTTGACAAATTAAACCAAATTTCCACACAATTAGTGGAGGAAAAAGTAGCTTTTTTCAGCCTCTTCTAGAGGTGGGATTTTCTATTGTTAGTAACTCATAAGTAGATGATATGTTCTATCAACAAAGCTTTTGAGTTGGAGATTCGGCATCTTTTCATAGCCATCAGGGAAAAAAGAAAAGTTCTTTAGTTAAAATGAACAAGTCTTTGATGGGCGGTGCCTCCTATCATCAAGGCTTTACTCTTAATAGACAGAGTATGATCATAAATATTTCAAAAATTTTGTTGTGGAAGATAACCAAATTTCACAATGATTATATATACAAAGCATCTAGATAGAGAAAAAAAAAACCCAAGAGACTATATAGCCGAGTAATAGGTGTGTGAATATTCATCAACATTCATCAGCATGTAAGTTTAATTTATAAATAGAAAGGAATATTCTTCTACAAGATATTTAGTATGTTAAATTTTAGATTGAAATTGATATGACAAATTTATTTTAACTCAATGTTTTATTTAATCCTCAACCGATCGAACAATCTATGTTCATGCAAATTAATGCAAATTAATGCAAATTAATGTTCATGCAAATTAATAAAATTCAGCTAAAAGGAGATGCAATAAAAATCAATAAGTAGGCTATTCTATTTTTGCTTTTAGATACACCTTTGAAAGGCATGTACGAGTTAGGCTAGTTGGTCATCCGCCCACTTGCACCTAATTCGTTTCTCCTCCTCGTAAACTAGAGTAGTTTAGAATAGCACCTTTTTGTAATTTTGAAAGAAAAAAACAAATTGCGTCCGATCAGCTTTTGACATCACAACTTTAACTGTTGTTTTAGTTTCTTTTTGAAAAATAAGATGATAGTACAATGGTAAAAGGGGGAACCAATGGTCATCTTTTGCTTGATTGGTGCTTCTCCTACGGATCGAATTGATTTCTCATGAAAAAGCAAGGCCACTTTTTCTTTATTCTAAACCAAAAGGAGGAATGAAAAAGGAGGGGGGGCTTCAAAGTCTTACTTGCTTTGAGTGCAAGAAGCTACCAAAAACTTTTTAAAGGGGACGACTCTCAATTCACAATTCTTCCCAGCTGTGAATGATTTTTCTTTTTTGAAAGCTGTGAATGATTTGTAGCTATGTTTTGCTTAAAGTTTGACCTTGGTGACATGATTCTCACATATATGTTCATATTTGTATAAAGAAAAACAAAAGCAAAGAAGCTCGGTGGGGTTTTCCTTGCACTAGTGAAAAGAGGTATGGGGCCCTTTTGTCTCATAATATTCCATCAATTAGCCTCTGAGATAAACTTTCATCAACCAATTATCATTACTTACACGATTGCCATTTTTGAATTTGTGACAAATGGGTCAAATAATATTTTCACATGTACAGTTTCACGCGTTATGTGTTGTGAGACTGTGTGTACTGGTGATATCTTGGAGAAACCTTGGAACTGAGGTTATTGGTGGATCCACCAGTCCTTACTTGGAGGGAAGAAAGAAAACAAAAGAAAAGCTTTCTTTTGCATTATATATGTTTCCTCTATTATTGGTGGGGGTGGGGGTGGGGAGGGATTGAAAAGGCATGGGGTTGTTCATAGTGGGAAAAAAACACTTTTCCCCTATGAAGGAACCGACTGCAAAGCAACACCTTTTGGTAATGATGCTGAGGCAAAATTATCTAGAAAGGTGGGGAAAGCAAGTTTAAAATTCAAACCGATGAGAGAAGAAGTAGGGCAATAGAAAGTGATCATCTAAATCCAGCTTTGCTATGTTCAAAAAGTGGTAAAAAGCTTTTAGAGTGTGACGAGGTTCATCTAATGCCTTTATAAAGTGGAAGATATTATTATGCTATCATGCTAGCTAGGGACAAAAGCTAGGATGCATTTTGCAAGACATATATGACTATTCTTTAATATTTTAAAAAAAAAACCTAAACTCATTTGAAACTAATTTCGCGGTCATCAAGCTTAAACTAACCACTCCACAACTACAACAACAATTCGGTTCTTGTCCTTCCTTCTTACTAATATTCTCTCCTCCTCGTATTCATGAGATTCTATCCACTTAATTTATTTTTTCTACTTGTACTTTACTACTTGCTAGAGATTTTTCTGATTTTTATTTATTTTTAAATAATAAAGGATTAGGTGAGATTAACTCCTCAATGAAAATAACAGAATGCAAGCATCCACCTCAATCCCGAAGAAGAGGGGACCTAAATTTCCGAGATTCCCCGTCCTTTCCCTATTCATAAAAGAAGGAGAAAAAAGAATCAATAAAAAAAAAAATGTGAGCTGGGCTGTTTCTGATTTTAATTCAATGCATTAACTTTGTAGTGTGAACTCCATTGTCAATGGCAATGTATCTGCAATCATCCTTTATTGATCAGAAAATTCATTGTAGTGTAGTGAATGAATAAACTAAGAATATAACCATGAGATGTGGTGTGGTGGTAGCTCATTTCATTCCTTAACCATGAGGTTGGGGGTTCGATCCCCGCTCATGGGAATGGAGCGCATTTTGTGGCCAGCCGTTTACCTCCATTGGGAGAGCTCCCGCGGCGAAAGGGATTAGTCACTACTATCGGCGGTGGATATCCTTGGGTCTCACCTAAAAAATAAACTAAGAATATGCATGCAACTTGAAATGGGAGGCAATCCCATAGTGGATCATTGATGGCATGTTCCACTTCAAAGACAACAAACAATATAAAAAAAAATTATATATATAGAACTTTATACAAGGAAAATTATATTATCCATGGCTGAAGATGATACAGTCAATACTCCAACACCAGCTAGATATATACAAGTTGATATAGTGAAGTGCATCAGTCAGATGGACTCTTGGATATTGTTTAGTATTGAAGATTGACTTTCCTTTTCTAAACCTTTCCCTAACAACTGCTTTGCATGTATGGAATTAACGTATTGGTAAAATCTATTCACACTTTATCAGAGACTTGATTTCGCATCCTGCTGAAGAGAATTTATAAATGAGAACAAATTACTTGCCATTGACCCACAGGTGTCCAGTAAAAGAATATGAAGAGAAAAAAAAACTCCTATTTTCTTTTTTTTAGTATAAGCGATTGGAAAGGGAGTTTTACACAAATATTCATCGGGTCCAGTAAAAGAATAAGACAACAAACCCTACTATATTCCAAAAACACAACTTTGATTCATGTCTCATTTCAGTACCTACACTTTTATTTCTCCCAATTTAGTCCTGAAATTAATTTCTTTTTTGGTGATGAGATGTTCATAGTCAAACCGTCTGTCATATATTGAATTTCTTGCATTTAGAGAGATAGTGGCATATGTATTTCTTTTGACCTTGGAAATTTTGATGGTGAAGCTTTGTCGCTCATGTAATTGTAGTCTTGTTTTGACTTATGAGGTGGTAGAGAAGATAACCCGTCTCTCTATAACACGATTACGCGGCATTTTTTTGTTTTCAGTCTGAATATGTAATGTAAACGAAATATTGTAGCAATTGGTAATTTTGTCATGTTTCAGACGAGCTTTGAATTTTAGAGTAATATTAGAAACACTAACTTATTACACAATGACAGAGTCAAAATGAATGAATTTTTTTTTGGTTACACAGAATGAATGAACTTTCAATAACATAAAATTGTAAGTACTGATTCATAATTCATTCCAAATAACCATGTGTGTGTAGGCCGACAACTCGGAGAATATGAGGAGTATGTGTCAGTGTTTCATTCGTTGCTTGTTTCGGGAGTCTATTGCATTATTAGGCTTTGTTTATTCATAGTAAACGAAAGCTTGTCACATCAAGTGGTGACCAAATTTTGATTTAATAAGTTGATGTCTCTAAAAAGAATTAGGTAACTAAAAAGAATTCATTTACAAGACGATATTCTTCTAATAGGAAATTAGAAAAAAGGCCAATACAGCAACATAATTTATATACAAATTCTTAGAGAGCCTAATTGAAGAAAAAAAAAACACCCATCAACTAGCCACTTGTCATTTTCTAATTGGTTCTTAATGTGCTACAATTTTTCACTTGAATATATGGCATCGAGTTTTTCTAAAGTATTGGACTTGGAAGGTTTTTTTATTATATAAAATGTCATGTTATAATAGGCCTATATATGAAAAGCACATATTCTAAACTACTCTAATGTACGGAGAGAATGATCCAATTTGAGTGTAAAGGAACGAGCACTATACTTTGACCAACTGACATCAGTGGCGGATCCAGGATTGTTACCTCAAGGGGTCATAGTGTTAAAGTTCCGATTTTGTTTTAAGATGAAAACAATGCTAAAAAATTTATAAAAAACACACCAAATCTATTCCAATTAACAAAATATCATTCAATAAATCAAGCCCATATATGTATTATGTAAACCATAAATTTCATCAAAATAATAACACCAACCCTATTCTGATTAGCAAAAACATCATTCTCTAAGGAAAAAAAAAACACCCAAATAATAAGATACCTGGAATATTACAACAACAAAAAAGAGCGCATGGGGTGTTGAACCCTCGACCTTAAGCTTTATTTCAAGTCAAAGAACGCTATGGTAAGTGATATCTTTTTTCATGAAGGTGCCAAGTTTTCACTGTATTTTATATTGAATGGTGGCAAACTGTTTGATAAATGCCTCAAAGAAGGCTAAGGCATGACAAAGGGGCAAAGAAATGGTTGGGACTTAGGTTGCATTAGGCCAAACTTTACAAGTTGTTGGTAGGCTCCATTAGTTATTGCATGCTAGGCCAGAGTTTACAGGTTCTTGCTTCCAGGAAGAAAATTCCTGGATTTGCCAATTGAGGGATCCCTCAAATTATTTGAGGAATATCCTTGTAGGGCCCACTTTGTATTGTATTTCACTAATCCAAACCATATATTTTGTAGATATTCATTCAAAGATCATTTCTACAAAAAAATCACTTGAATATGATATCATTAGACCACTAAATTGAATTATTGAAAGTTTAGCACTTTATTGAAGCACCGTGTTCATTGATTTTGTAGGACACAATTAGATGTCAAAACGGTTTCCGATTTGTCTAATTTTTTGCAAGAATGATCTATAAATATAGACTTAAAAAAATAAATGATTTAGATCGTTGAAAAAAAAAATTCATATGCAACCCTAACAGGAGTCCCTCAAATAAAATTATTTAAAACATTTGTCAATAAATATATATATATAGTCCCGGGGTAGGTGGAAATTTCAAATTATCATCCTTTGCTCAAGATTGAGACGGGATTGCAAAATGATATTTCATTTTTATCCACGTTTGAGTTACTGTGGGTAATTATGTAAGGATTTTATATTTTACTAGGGGCACAAACGAGACTACCCAAAACAAATAAAAGAGACAAAGTCAAGAAGAGACTGCAAAGCTACGTCATACGTGTATGGTAATAAATGCAGAAAGTTGAAAGTCTATTCTCTCTCTCTCTCTCTCTCTCTCTCTCTCTCTCTCTCAAACTTTTCCTTTTTTATCGTTCACCGGAAAAGGAAAGGACTAGAGTTCCACGCCACGCGTCAGCTATTTTCTCCAATTTCTCACTTTCCCCTACACGACAAATTCCATTCCCAATGATAAAATTCATATATATTAATGGCATGTTTACTAATCCGGAATTGAATTAGGGGGAATTGAATTGAGGAGAATTAGATTCCAGATTCCTAATGAAGTTGTTTACTAAATCATATGGATTGAGGGGAGTTAGATTCCGAATTCATATTGAAGTTGTTTACTAAACCATATGGAATTGGGGTAGAAGTGGTACTAATTACTAAAATGTCCACATTTTTTTGTTAAAGTAGATGGCATATTTGGAATTTTGAAAATTGTGTGAGGATATAATGGGTAAAAAAGATGAATTCCTAATTGGTGAATTCTCCAGGAATTAGAATACCACCTCCAATTCCGGAATTGAATTCCTCCAAAATCAGGAATTCAATTCCTAATTTTTTGTGGGTCCCGCTTACTTTTCAATTCCTTGATGTGAAGTAAACACAGGAATTCTCCATAGGCGGAATTCAATTCCGGATGAAAATTCCAATTCCGGATTAGTAAACATGCCATAAAAGAGTAATGCTATTTGGACACACAACATTAACACACTTAGTGACATACGCTGATGTGTCAATGTATCATTTGTGTCAATGTTGTGTGTCCAAATAGCATTACTCATATTAAAAATCCATTTTAGCACGATATATTATACAAAAATTCTGATACAAATTTATTTGGAAAGAATAAAACTAGTTACTTGTCATTTTCTAATTGATTTTTAGTGTTAAAATTTTATAAGAACCAATTAAAAAATGACTGTTTTTCTTTCCAAATAGGCTCTATAAAGGGTTTTGTATAATATATCATTTTATAATGGGCCTATTTGTGGAAACTCTAAAAAAAAAAAACTATGGATTTATGAAAATTTCATATATAATATCAAATTTAGTACTATTACCAATGTGAGCCTTTATATTTAGCAACGGTGCATTTACCTGCATTTCGCAAGATATAAACCATTCTAATAATCTAACAACTCAAGATATGACACGTCAACTTTAAATTTTGACACCCATCCATATAAATTAACTCCAACTTAAACCTATACAACCCCCTTCCCTCCTCACAGCCTACCTCCTCTCCTATTTTCCCTCTCTCTCTCTCCCCACAATTCAAAACAATTACGAAGTAGAATTGGTTTTCAGGAAGGTTTTGTTTGATACCAAAAGAAAATTATGAGTTTGGAGGGAGTTTGGATCCATTTATTTATTTTGCTTATAAAAAAGCAAAGGAAACTGTGAAAGAGACAAGAGGGAGTGTGTTTGTAAAAAGTAAAAAGGTTATAAATAAAAAAGGTGTAGTAGTTATGGTTTCGAAAAACGCGTAAAAGGCAAGAGAGGAAAAAGTAAGCGGAGGAGGGCGTGCGTTACCAAAAGGGAATATGATGATGATTTTTGTTTCTGCAAGACACACTTTTCTTTCTCCTTCGCAAAAAGTATAAAGTTGTTGCTAAAAATAAAAGTATAAAGTTACGAACCCCAAAAAGTTGTATTAAGTTAAGCTAAATGTTCCCCATTTTCACTTGCTTTTTTTTTTTTTTTTGTCCGAACCATGAGGTGGTCCTGGATGGGGCCCAACTATGGATGGCACCTTTAAGCCTTAATCACAACCCAGACTAATCCCCACTCACACCGGGTCGGCCCGTAAGGGGTAAAGTGTTGGCCAAAATAGTGACTCCGTACGAGAGCAGGGATCGAACTCCTGACCTCTCTTAAGGAATGAAAGTGCCGAACCACTCACACCAACCACCTTGGTTACTTGCATTTTTTTTAATTGCATCATTACTTATTACTTTTTACGTACATTTTTCTTAGAATAGTACTTTTACAATATGTTTAAATTAGAATAAACATAAAATAATTTTTTAGAAATAGAAAATATTCAGAATATGCCCATAAGAGTATTTTTAATTAAAGAAAATAAAATATGAACAAAACAAAACTCGATTGGCACACACATGAACAAGTGCCGAGAGGCTAGTATGATATAAGTTTTCAAGCTAATAGTGTGACAAAATTACATATAAAGTCTTCAGCTCTATATAATCAACTTAAATTAGTTAAACTCATCATGCAATGCATTTCCTTCTAATTTTTTGTGATAAAGTAATAGATAATTGACTAGATAAACATCCTCCAAAGTTTCAAGAAATTTTTTCAAGTTTTTCTTACAATTTATGTGGTTTTTATTTAATTTTTATTGATATCGATAATTGCTCGATATTTCCATCGAAATTTCTGTGTTTTCGGACCACCGATATTTTCAAAACTATTGATATTTTAGACCTTGGTTATGAGGAAGGAGAGAGGTAATTCCTAAGCTTGAAAAAGTTGAATTCCAAACTTTAGTTAGAAAAATACAAGAATAGTAAAGTTCTGTGGTGGGAGACTGCATTGATCATTTCTCACCCATAGACTTTGACTTGCAAATAGTGGCTAAGACAATGGTTTGAATTTGAATAGTTTTTGGGTTGCTAAAGATGTAGGGGGGGGTTTGGTTTTAATTGCTTGCTGTCCCGTGACACAACTTTCCCTATTAACTTAGATGCTAGAAGTTCATTTAGTTGATGAATGAAAATGAAAAGTTGACAAATCTAACACCCCGCCACCTGTCCCAAAGCTAGGTCGATCCATGTAAAACATTGCACCAAATTTAATGTTAGATTTTTATTGGGCGGTTGTGGCTGGTGAATTAAGATGTGGGTAGGATTGTACCAATTTTCAATTGCATTTAATCAACATTAGCTTTTCGAAGCAAGCCTTGGCCCTACACTTGTCATGCTTATCTCCTTTTTTATATACAAATAATAGGAATACAGTAACAAGATATTTTATAACGGGTCAATAAACTCACACAAGAAGTTAATACACTCATAACAAAGTGACACTACAACTAAGTATTGAACTTATAATAAATATATATCGTCATCGTTATTCATGTGAGTCGAACCTAAAATCTCCTCCATTCAACTAGAGATATAAATATCACTCGACCAAAAGCTATAGTTGATTCATGCTTATCTCCTTGATGTGGTAGTTGAGGGATCTAAAAGGACCAAAACCCTAATCAGTAATCTCAAACCAGGTGTGCACGATTAAGCTTTTCAGCTCCAAAAAAATAAGATTTGTCGTAAACCCAAGAATTAATTAGACTAAAGAGACTTGATTGTGGTTTAGCTTGAGGCACACTAGGTTGAAAACTTTGCCAATCACATCATTGCGTAGGAAAATCATGAATCAACCCATGTTTTGGTTTACTTTTTCTGTCAGTAACCAATCGCATTTGTTGGTCTGCAATTTACAATCCATTTGTAAGGAGATAATCATTGTACGTTAAATTAAAGTCATTGACTATTATCACAATACTTGTTTATTTATATACCCCGTCCCGTGATAACCCAACTTTGAGGTAAATGAATATTTAACTTGCTTAGCAATGCAAGGGTGGTTAGACTTTTATCATTATATTTTGTTTTTTCATTAAATCCAAGTGTTAAATTGAATGTTGATATTTGCATTTTGATTTGGTTCTTTTTTATTTACAAATACGTTAATATATACATATAGATATAAATGTAATTATGATTTTACTCGTTTGAATGTTGTTGAGTTGATCTTTCGGAGAAGAACTATATATATATGGAAATTTTCAAATACACACAACCTATTTGACTGAACATCCACAAAGCACTCGTTTGAACTTACCACACAATATGATTCACGATCCAAATTGTTTAGTTTTAGGCACGCCTCAAAGATTATGAATAATGGTTTTTTAGGTATATTATCAAATTATCAATCTCAGCCTACATCTTGTATCAACCATTGATCTTGATGAGCACTTGTGTGATCAGCATGAGCTTATGATGTTCTCCCTCCAAACATATAATCTTATTGCAGATGTTCTTGCTAATTATAAGCAACCTGAACTTCGTATCATGGAAAGAACTGCTAAGTTTCTTCATGAGGTTTGGTGTAAAGTTTTATTTGATATATACAATAGAGTTATTTACACAAACACCTCTTTAGGTTTTTGACTTTTTCATAAAATTCCATGAGATTTCAAAAATTACACAAACACCCCATGAGTTTTTAAATTCCTTTCACAAAACTCATTTTTGTTGATTTTTTTAAATCAAAAATTGATGATTTATATATATATAATTCTGCAAATGACAAAGTTGGCCTTTGAGATTAGATTGCACATACATTCATTGAGGTTGATTTTGTTATTTGCACACGTTTAAAAAAAAATCAAGAAGTTTTGGACGAACAATCAACAAAAAGAGATTTTGTGAAAACAATATGAAACTTCAGTGGGTGTTCATGTAATTTCTAAAACTTCAAGGGAGTTCATGAAAAAGCCAAAAATCAGAGGGGGTGTTAGTTAGTGCAAATAAATTTTAATATTTGTTATCAATATCAATACTATAAATTGCAATTTTGATAGGTCCCATAATAACGTATTAAATGTAGTACACATATTTTTCTAAAATAGCCCTCTACGCGAGTAGTAAGTGCTTATTTCGTCATGAAATTGGCTGAAAATCTAGACATAACCTTAAATTATAATGAGTATCATACTACACGAGTCAAATCGACATAACTAAAATCATATAGACCGAAGTACAAAATTCTGTATAAAAAAAAAGGTGACTTTTTACTAAAGATTATTTATATGGACTAGATTATTACATGACTTTAAAAAAAAAAAAAAAATTTGACAGAATATTGGTTAAAAGGGGTACACTACACATACACTACATGCATCAAAATAAGAGAGAGAGGAGTGTGATTACAAAAAGGTGGAGAGAGAGAGAGAGTAAGTATGAAAAGGTTAAAGCCGTGCGATGGCTTTGGCAGCAGTTGCGTGTGAAAAGCAGAAAATTGGTTCAAAAGGCTGAGTAAGGGAGAGAATCAGACACCAAACCCCACTTTATGAAAAGCCGCGTGGCCACGTAAACCCCTCCATTTGTGATTTGTCTTGTCCCTCCCTAGTCTAATGCAACGCAAAGGCGCGTTGCACGACCGTCCACTGAGGAGCGTGGAGTTGGATCCCCCCTTCGCCGTTACAGATAAAAGAGAAAAGTTAAAATGAAATAAAAAGAGATGGAAAAAGGCAGTCAATCGAATGGCATGAGTCGTGAGTCGCGACTCGCGAGAGATAAAGAAAAGGCAGTCAAATCCCGTTCTCATCTCATGAATCAAATCTCTCTCTCTTAAAAAGAAAAAGTGGCTCTCTGTCTCTCTTCATTATGTTTTAATATTGACAAAAGAGTTTTAAAAGGATCAGTACGAATCCATCTTTCTGTTTTTTTTTTCTTTCTAACTATTTGAGTTTTATAGAAAATATTATTGGTGCTCTCTACCAAACTGCCATAAAAACTAGATACATAACCACAACCGATTAAATCGATAAACGTCAAAGATAAGAACATGGTCCATAAGTTGATTATCATAATTGTCAGTAGCATTCCTGTTTCGACTATTACGATTGCTGTAATATAAAATAAATGCTCTCTACCAAATTACCACAATCCACCATTTCATAAGGTGCTATGGGCAATCACATGCAAGGTCCGGTCAGGTCATATAATTTATTTATTTATTTGCAATTTAAGCATTAATTTATTTAACTTTAAACAATTTTTATTTAAAATATTAGTTACGAAATAATATGATAATAACTTTCTCACTAAAGTTATATGATATCAGAGGGATTCAAATATAAATAAATGAAAGACCATTGGAGTAGTTGAGATTAGACACGTTAAAATGTAGTCTAGTGCCAATCGAGAATAGCTAAGTTGGTTGAACTTTTTTGGTAAATATTCGAAATTCTCAGACACATAATGAATATTTGTGTAAACCACCCTCCTTTAATCGCTTGTACTAAAGAAAATGTAGTCTGGTGATATTTATCTTCTCATTATTGAAGTCTCCAAATTCGATTTTTCCATATTATTGATTAAAAACAAAACTCCACTTTAGCATATGTAGATGGTAGGATTACACGAATTCAATTTACTAAAATTGTAATAGAAAATATGTTTTCCTAAGATTTGTCTGAAACAAACTGTTAGAATGAACATCATCCCCTCAAAAAACTTATAAAAAAAAACATATGCAACAAAAATGTGAATTAATCAATTGAAAAAAAAAACAGAAGATGACATACAAAAATGAGATCACACATTGCTGTGCTAACAGAGCATTTTCCAGAAATCCTTGAAAACTGTTGGTACTTCCAAGTTCCCAACTCTCTATTTTCCTGAAATTCTTTCTCACCCACTATTCCATAAGGGAACCCAAAAAAAGCAAAATCAATTTTCTCTACTTGGGTTAGTTTGTTGTCATGCAGCCCTGTAATATTTGAAAGGGTTGGGTCCATTTTTACCCGGTCTCTGTTTTTTCTTTTCTTTAGCCATTTCTTTTTTTGTTTTTTTTAATAAATGTTACTGATTCAAATAGATAGAGATAGAAAACGGAAAAAGGGAGAGAGAGAGTGGGAAAGGAAGAGAAATAAGGGAGGTTCTTGTGAAGGAGGGGATCTGATCTTTCCTTTTCGCGTTGAATTCTCTTATAGCTTTTTTGTGTGACAACACACATATACACACACTTGGTGAGAGAGAAAGCAAAAGAAAGGAGGAAAAGGAGAAGAAGAAGAAGAAGAAAGAAAGAAACAGGATAGATAGAGAGATCCCTTTCGGCTTAGGAAAACTAATAAGGGAGCTATTGCTTTCCTTGATATTTTGTTTGTGTTTGTAAAAAGCTATTTTTGTAGATTGGTTTTCTTTCACAGCCCTGAAAATGCAAATTTGTCCAATTTGATGAAGCATCCACACCTGGACCTGTGAAACCATTTTCATTTGCCGCTGTCTGGTGGGGCACTCTCCCTCTCTCTCTCTCTCTCTCTCTCTCTCTCTCTCTCTCTCTCAGTTTCCTGATAAGCTTGAATTTTACAGCACAAGTCTCCAAAGAACAGAAAAACCCAACCCAACAAAAATAGGCAGCAAAAAACAGAACCAAACCAAAGCTTTGAAGCTGCTTCATTTGAGCGTTTGCTACTCAAAACCCAACTCAAAAAACCCATATAAAATTGAATTATTTGGATTTGGAATTCTTGGTGGTTAGTTTGAATTCCAAGAAATGAGAGCGGGGTTGAGTACGATCCAGCAAACCTTAACCCCAGAGGCGGCGAGCGTGTTGAACCACTCGATCGCCGAAGCGGGTCGACGGAACCACGGACAAACGACGCCGCTACACGTGGCCGCAACCCTTTTGTCCTCGTCCACCGGCTTCCTCCGTCAAGCATGCATCAAATCTCACCCCAATTCCTCTCACCCTCTACAGTGCAGAGCTCTCGAGCTCTGCTTCAGTGTGGCGCTCGAGCGCTTGCCCACCGCCCAAAACATGAGCCCCGGCATGGAGCCCCCTATCTCCAATGCTCTCATGGCCGCCTTGAAGCGAGCTCAGGCTCATCAGCGCAGAGGCTGCCCAGAGCAGCAGCAGCAGCCTCTCTTAGCTGTCAAAGTTGAGCTCGAGCAGCTCATAATCTCAATTCTCGATGACCCAAGTGTGAGCCGAGTGATGCGTGAGGCTAGTTTTTCTAGCCCCGCCGTTAAAGCCACTATTGAACAATCGCTCAACTCTTCAGCCGCCGCCGCCTCCTCTGCTGCCGTCAATTCCTCCCCAATTGGATTGGGATTCCGCCCTGGCGGCCCTCCCGCAGCGCCCCCTGGGAGCCGGAATTTGTATTTGAATCCGAGGCTGCAGCCGCAGGGGGCTGCTGCTGCGCAATCCGCACAACACAGAGGAGAGGAGGTTAAGAGGGTTGGTGATATATTGTTGAAAGCGAAGAAGAGGAACCCTGTGTTAGTCGGCGATTCGGAGCCCGAGGCGGTGACGAAAGAGGTCTTGAGGAGGATTGAGAACAGGGAATTGGGTGAAGGGCCCCTGAAGAATGTTGAGGTTGTTCATTTGGAGAAGGAGGTTTCTTTGGATAGGAACCAGATAGTTGGGAAAATGAAGGAATTAGGGGGCTTGGTTGAGACCCGGATGGCGAATTCGAATGGGGGTGGGGTGATTCTTAATTTGGGTGACTTGAAATGGCTGGTGGAACAGCCTGGCAGCTTTGGAGGGGTTTCAGGTTCAGGTTCTGGTTCAGGTCCGGTCCAGCAGCAGGTGATTTCGGAGGCGGGGCGGGCGGCGGTGGTCGAAATGGGAAGGCTATTGGCCAGGTTTGGAGAGGGTGGTGGTAATGGTGGCCGGCTTTGGTTAATCGGAACTGCTACTTGTGAGACTTATTTGAGGTGCCAAGTCTATCACCCTTCAATGGAAACTGATTGGGATCTACAGGCAGTGCCAATTGCTGCCAGAACGCCTCTTTCAGGATTGTTTCCAAGGTATGCTTGGTGTTCTTATTCATTTGAATTAGAGAAACTACATTCCATAACAAGATATACCTGTGACCATGGAACTTGGTTCTCCTTTTCTTGTCTGCACATTTTTGTATTTGTCTGGCTTCAATGACTTAAGTTACATGAGCTACACGACTAATTAGGAAGGTTTTGGTTGATTAGTTCTTTCACGTTTGATGGACGATGTTATCAAGAGTTTCTGTTTATGGAATCTTGAACACTGCTCATTTAGAATAATCTTCTGCGAAAAGTTGTTTATGTTCCAAAGTTTTAGATTTTGTGTGAGCTCAGAGACTTGCTTGATTTGGAGAATTTGGATAACTGATGGAATCTTTAATTATATTTGATATTGGGGCAGGCCTAGTTCTAGTTTCAATTTGAAGTTGTTTGAATCACACTTGGATAGCATCTTGGATGCTCTTCAACCTATTAGGTCTTTTTTTTGGGGAACGCTTCTTTACCCTTTTCTTCGAGTTTTGTAGTATTTTTGTAATATATCTTCTTTTTTAGGATTGGGACGACCAACGGGATCCTCAGTAGCTCAGTTGAATCTTTGTCCCCATTGAAAAGCTTTCCAACTACATCAATTGCTCAACCAAGACTTCTCTCTGAGAACTTGGATCCTACTCGAAGAGCAAGCTTTTGTCCACAATGTACACAGAGTTATGAGCAAGAACTTGCAAAACTGGTTGCCAAGGAGTCTGAGAAATCATCTTCTGAGAATTCATCAGAAGCAGCACAACCACCACTACCACAGTGGTTACAGAATGCTAAAGCCCGTGATGGTCATGCCAAAACATTAGATCAAACGCAGGTGAGTTGAGCAAGCTCAAATTGCTCCAAAAGTTCTTGTTCTTTCTTTTTCGTTTTTTCCTCTTGGTGGTAATAGACTTTACTACATAGGAACTAATGAATTTTTCATTTTTCTCTTCATAGACTAAAGACCAAGATCTGATCCTGAAGCAGAAGACTCAAGAACTACAGAAAGAATGGAGGGATACATGTGTGCGTCTTCATCCTAGTTTTCATCAGCATAGTTTCACCTCAGATAGAATTGCTCCAACAGCTCTCTCAATGACGGGCTTGTACAATCCACACTTACTTGCTCGCCAACCTTTCCAACCCAAATCACATCTGAATAAAAACCTTGGGGCTCTGCACTTGAACACAAATCCGCTGACCAGCCAACCATCTGAACGGGCAGTTTCCCAACCTGGAAGCCCTGTACGGACAGAGCTGGTTCTTGGGCAAACAGAAATCACAGAAACCACCCCTGACCAAGCACATAAAGAGCGCATCAGAGACTTTTTGGGTTGCATGCCTTCTGAACCACAGAGCAAGCCAATTGAATTGCAAACTGATGATAAACAATCGTGTCAAGTAGATGCTGACTCATTCAAAAAGCTTTACAAAGGTTTAATGGAGGTGTGGTGGCAGCAAGAAGCAGCAAATGCTGTTGCTGAAACTGTGACAAAATGCAAGTCGGGCAATGGAAGGAGACGTGGTGCCGGATCACGGGGAGACATGTGGCTACTGTTCATGGGCCCGGACAGTGTTGGCAAGAAGAAGATGGCATCAGCTCTTTCAGAACTAGTATCCAGGTCCAACCCAGTGATGATAAGTCTTGGCTCCCAACGCGGTAATTTGCAGTCTGATATGAGTTTCCGCGGTAAAACAGTGGTGGACCGAATAGCAGAGGCAGTTAAGGGGAACCCCTGTGCAGTAATCATGCTTGAGGACATTAATGAAGCAGATGTGATAGTTCGTGGTAGCATAAAACGGGCAATGGATAGAGGTCGTCTTACTGACTCTTATGGTCGTGAAATCAGTCTTGGAAATGTTATTTTCATCCTCACAGCAAATTGGTTGCCAGAACATCTGAGACCCTTATCGAAGGGTAATTCGCTTGAAGAAAAGCTTGCCAGTATAGCAAGGAGCAGTTGGCAGTTAAAGCTATCTGTTTGTGGAAGGACTGCAAAACGACGGCCCAATTGGTTACAGGATGATGACAGAGCCACGAAACCTAGGAAGGAGACAGGTTCAGCTTTAGGGTTTGATCTGAATGAAGCTGCTGATGCTGAGGATGACAGGGCAGATGGCTCACATAATTCAAGTGATCTCACAGTTGATCATGAAGATGACAGTCGCCTCAATAGCAGGCCCTTACTCACAGTCACAACCGCAGCAGTACCCCGGGAATTGCTGGACACTGTTGATGATGCCATTGCGTTCAAGCCAGTGGACTTCAACCCCATTCGGCTAAACATCATAAACTCCATCAGAAAAAGATTTTCAAAGATTTTGGGTGAGGGGGTTTCATTAGAATTGAGAGAGGATGCTGTTGAAAAGATCTTAAGTGGGATATGGCTAGGCCGGACTGGCTTAGAGGAATGGGCAGAAAAGGTTGTCGTTCCAAGCCTCCAGCAGCTCAAGTCCTGCCTTGGCGGCACCAACAGTGTGTCGGCCGGCGAGTCCATGGTTGTTCGGCTTGAATCTGACGGCAATTCAGATTGCCGGGGCCCTGGTGATTGCCTTCCCAGTAGTATCAATGTGGCTGTGGTGCCTGATGGGTTGAGACAACAATGATGTGGGGATATAGTTGGTATTTTGTCACATTGTAAATATGGTAAACGGTGTGGCGGGTAGTCAAAGACATTTGGGAGGGTAAGCGTTAGACGAGGGAAACGTTGGATATATTGGCAAAACCTTCCTTGTCCTTTTTTTCTTTTTTCTTTTTCTTAAAATTTTCATTACTATTTTTTCTTTTAATTTTTCTCATGTTTTTCATCCCCTAAAGTTTATAGTATCTTATAATTATAAATATTTATCAATTACATGGACATTGATTAATAAGATGAGGCATTCCTCTCAATTTTCTCTCTCACAAAGTCTACGTTTTATCAGTTTTTGTTAGTTCTCTAATTTGGCTCCTTATTTTCCCTCTATTATGCGAAAACATATATTGCTAAGACATGAATGGGTGACTATAGTGTGGTATTAGAGTAGAGTCACTTAGTATAACTCGTTTATGTACTATAATATAAATGGATATTTATCGATATACTCTAAAAGTGAGAAATGTCAGTCGTGTCATCTGCCTATATTATAACTCGTGAAGAGAGTCGTATTCTAATACTATACAATAATTTCGTGATTTAGAACAGAATCCAGCTTCTACCATTTCTCAATATATCTGCTTGTAAAAGTATGAATCGGCAGTATCCTACACGCATGTAAATTATGCACATAAAAATGCCATGGCATTGGCATGCATACATAAACATAAGCTTATAGGCTAGACGGCATGAAGAAGGTGACCCTATGGACCAAAATCAACAACAGACAATGGCTCTCTCTCTCTCTCTCTCTGAATTTTGTATGATTTTTATAAATATTTAATTTGAAACCGTCAATAAGACACTCGGTGTCTTGATTGAGAATGATGTCTCTACCTTTGTTTTCATTCACTTAAACTCAGCACAGCTTTTAAAAGATAAGGCCAACCTCTCTCTCTCTCTCTCTCTCTCCATATTTTTTTGTCTTTGCTGTGGTCTGAAAGGCCAAGAGGAGCGTCTTCTTCCATAGTTTGAGCGCAAAGCCATTAATGTCATAATGTCATAATGTCATAATGTGAGAGTGTGACAAGGGGAGGAGAGGGAAAAGCGAAATTACTAAGAAGACAAAAAGTGGAGGCTTCACGTCTACTCCAAATTCAACTCATATATATATATATATATATACATACTCATGAGTTCATATAAACCCTACATGCATCATGTATGCGTGTGTTCTCATTTAGTACCCACGTGGCCCACTCATCTCTCTTTCTTAAACCCTACCCTTTCTCCAATTATGCATCTCCACATCATGCAAACTTTGAGTTTTTTCTTTTGCTCCTTCTTACATCTATATATAAAGTCAATTTTGCAATAAAGACGTACAGCCTGAAAATTTGTCTAACTTAACAAGGATAAGAAACGAATATTGTCTTCAGACCCAAACAAAAAAAAAACCAAGAAAAAAAAGGAATATTGTCAAATATGTCTCTAACAATAATCTTGTGCTTGTCAAAAAATAAAAAGTAAAAAATTTCCGATGTCGAACTGATTACGCAAACTTATAATTAAGCACGAAATTAAAGTGAATTAAGGTCAAAATATAGGGGTTAATGCTTTCACGACTTCAGTTTATGGTGAACTCACACTGGGAACGGCCTTACTAAATGAGATAATAGGAGTAACTCGTCAATTGTGGGTGGGTAACCAAATCGGTGGAGTAGATAATATTATGTATTTCTATATGTTGGGAGGGAGAATCGAAACT
Organism: Prunus avium; assembly: GCF_002207925.1. The sequence goes on along the minus strand of NW_018922237.1, from coordinate 26,985 downwards.
TGAAACTTTCTTTAACATTGTGGAAGAGGAATATTACAAGACCAATTACTAGTCGGCCAGTGTGGTAGGCAAAATTAAAAAAGAAAAAATTTGGGCAATTTAGATTCTCACTTTCTTAATGAACAAAAGCCACACCTTTGGTAAAATAACTTTCTTGTGCAAGGATTGATTTCGAATATTGTGGGTAAGAAAAGCAGTGGCAACATATATGACACACAAAAAAAAGTGTTCTTATCATGGTTGAAACAAACAAATGCAATCTCATCGGCGCCAACCATGCATGTGTTCATAAGGACAAATCATATTACTTCAGATTGGCATTTTTTTATCAAGATTATTCTGACCATATATCAGACATGTATGGTCCAAAATTATAGACATCATGATGTATAATTTTGAAATAAAGATTGTTAATTAATAACAAATTGGAATGATAATAACAATTAATAAAAGATTGTTAATTATTATACTCTTTAACAAAGAATTTGGAAGTGAGATGTCGGTCAAGCACAAGGAAACAAAGGGCTAGTTTGGGGATTAAATTAAAGTAGAGAGAGAGAGAGAGGGAGAGAGAGAGAGAGGGAGATAACGTCGTCGTGTTGCAGAATGCAAGAAACGAGAATATACTTGATCACAATTGGAAAGCTGCACTTGTTTTGTCTATATGCAGAAAAAGTAGATGATAAAAAAATAAAAAAGGTAGCTGGGTGGCGTTCTCTTCTCTTCTCCAAACCCACATATACCTTTACACCTTTATGCTTGTGTCCCTTCTTCATGTCACATCAGCCTTTTTAGACTGAAAACAAAATACCCAACTACTCTCCCCTCTCTTTCCCCACCTCCTCTGCTAGACTGCTACACCAGATAATTACTTTTTTTTTTCTCTATTATTGTATTATTTTATTTTATTGTACTTATGGAATCCAAAATCAGATTAATTAAATTCATCGAAATTATACAGGTGTGAGTTAAGTCGGTTGGTATCAACAGTATACGCGTCCCTTTCACCCGAGTTTAACCCTCTCCCTGTAAACTACAAAAAAATCTGCTTGAAAGATCAAACTAAGCGACACCATTCCAAATGTCACCCATGTGGGCAAACTCAAAAACAAAACCTAAAAACATAAAAACATTCATGCACGCATGTGTTCTGGCATTTTGATGTAATTAATTGGAGGTTTGCAGCAGTTGATAAGGCGTCCCCTGATGTCCTCAAAGAGACTTGATATTATTTGTTTGGTGTGCGGATGCAATATGCTTCTTTCTATGTCCAATAGTTCATCTTATTGTTGAAAAGTAGCAACCAAAAATTACCCTTTTCTTTTCTTCCCTATTTCTCTCCACATTTTCCTCCCACTTTTGACTTGCTATTAACCACTCGTTAAAGAGAATATATTTGTTGAACAAAATTGCTACTTCTGCGGAAGAGTTGTATAAAAATGTGGTAAGAATAGCAGTATTAAAACTTGTTTTATAAGCTAATATGGTAAGAATTTGCATTATTGAAACTTGTTTTATAAGCTAATGTGGTAGCAGGTATGACATGCTACACATAAAAAAATCTCTTATGCAGATATCTGGACGTTATTATGGTGCGGACTGATTATTAAATTACTTTGATGCCCTATTGAGTGTTTTGGGGTTGAGTTTGCTTTAAGAAATCAATGGTAGTTTTGTAATTTAAAAGAAGTTAAAAGCCTTTTTGTTATGTTGTAAATAGACTTTGGGTGTGTTTTTAAAGTCCATTTCATATAGGGTTTTTTTTATATAATTTTGGCTCATATATTGGTATAATAGTGAATCTCCCAAAAAATTTAGACAATATGACCCAAAAATAATTAGAAACCAAATAAGATTATATATATATATATATATATATATATATATATATATATATATATATATATATATATATATATATATATATATATATATATATATATATATATATATATATATATATATATATATATATATATATATATATATATATATATATATATATATATATATATATATATATATATATATATATATATATATATATATATATATATATATATATATATATATATATATATATATATATATATATATATATATATATATATATATATATATATATATATATATATATATATATATATATATATATATATATATATATATATATATATATATATATATATATATATATATATATATATATATATATATATATATATATATATATATATATATATATATATATATATATATATATATATATATATATATATATATATATATATATATATATATATATATATATATATATATATATATATATATATATATATATATATATATATATATATATATATATATATATATATATATATATATATATATATATATATATATATATATATATATATATATATATATATATATATATATATATATATATCCTATAAAAGGCATTAAATTCCCAATGGGATTCTATCTACACCACAATCCTCTCAAACCCACTCTAGGTCTCACACATACACCTATAAAGATATATCAAGTGACGTTTATTCACCACAAAAATAAAATATTCTTAAAATGTGAATATCCAACTCAAAATAAATTAACAATAACTGAAAAAGTCAAAAATCTATTAAACAACTATGCAAGAATTCTCATTTTCCAGCTTCGAATAATACTATACTATCAACACTTGTTCACATGCATGACTCAAAATTTTCGGCAACTATAATTTGACTTGGAAATTTGAATCTAGAATCTTGTGCTCATCCTACCTACTGTATAAAAAGGAAGTTGATGTTCCACCTCAAAATCAATTGGAAATGGAGGAATAGCTCAACTCCTTATAAATCATTGCAATGTTTTCTAACTTTCTAATGTATGACATTTTCACATTCACATTCTTGCATATATATGCAGTTGATGAAGAACGATAAAAGAAAACGAATGCAATCCTTTTTATTATATGTTTTAAGAAAGAGAATCTGTTTAATCCTTTTCATTATATGTTTTAAGAACGAGAATCTGTTTCAGGACGTATGAACTACAAGTGTGTTCTGAGAACTCTCATATACAAATACAGTTTGATCTGTTTTCTTCCTTCTACGGAAAGGTTCCAATGCAACCCAATCACAACTAAAAGTCATCTTATGCATTACTTACTTAACCAACACCACCATGTGCATACTATTTTATTGAATCTATTCTACTCCAAAAATACGGAATACTAGAAAAAATATATATATTAAGATTAAAAACAATAATCAGATAATTACTTCGTAAGTGATCTAAGAAGGAAAGAATAATCGACAAAGACTCAAGATCGATTCTGGTTCTAGTATGATCATACTTAATTGTCCACAATCATGAGAGATGACCCAAATCAAGAAATGATCATAATAACGAAGTTATTCTGTCACATGACATAAACAACCTTGCACAAATTTTTCTCTCAAACATAGCTTGCCACCATATATAAAAAGAAAAGACCATGAGTCTTGGTTTTCATATTTTGGATACAGTTGTCTCTTTTTCTACATAGGCTACTTAATTGTGTGGTCACACCCATTCATAAAATTGTCCACAATCATGAGAGATGACCCAAATCAAGAAATGATCATAATAACGAAGTTATTCTGTCACATGACATAAACAACCTCGCACAAATTTTTCTCTCAAACATAGCTTGCCACCATATATAAAAATAAAAGACCATGAGTCGAGAAAAACTTCCCTATAGTTGATCCAACAGATTGGTTTTCATATTTTGGATACAGTTGTCTCTTTTTCTACGTAGGCTACTTAATTGTGTGGTCACACCCATTCATAAAGAAAGAAGAAATGAAGAAGGAAACCTAAAACATCCCTATCAAAGAATAGGAGATTACGCGGTTTGGCCTTGGACCTTCTTCAACTGAGCGATTTTGTACACAAAAACAAACATGTGAGGTCTCTGTCCATTAACCATACAATAATATTGCAACTTCTCGTAATATTATTCCATTTCAAATACATGCATGCATGTCACAAAAAATTGTTAGCTAATAAGTAGGTCAAGAATTAATGAGTTGAAGAAGAGACGGGTCAGCAAACACAAACTCAGCCATGAGAGCACGTTTTTTATTTTATACAAGGGGCGGCTCGCTCAAGTGGCATGCAAATATGGAAAAATATGGAATGGTCCATATCACTTTGATATTGGGGTGTACTTTGGGATACTAGCAAATTTTGAAACGACTTTTACTGCTTCATTGCTAATTGGTTTTGGAGTGGAACTTCAACTTCCTTTATAGTATCAGAGCATTAGTTTATACGTGTGAAGCTCAACGACCACATATGCTCCACCTCACTTAATATGTATAATGTATTCCACGGCGGAGCATGTAAGAATCAACTTCCTTCATGTATTTTTTTTCCTTTACAAGTTCGATTAATTGATTGGTCCCCTCAACCAACTTTAATTTTCCATAACCCCCAACCGTTCAAAAGGCCGGTGCTTAGTCTTTCCCACGAAATTTCCATGCTTTGCTTTACAAATCATAAAAGCTATTTTTTTCAAAAGCCAAACAAAGAGGAGGCATCATAAAAGTCCTTTTTTAATAAGCAACGGCTCATGGTAACCAGGTAACATGCATCATATTTGGTGCTTTGTTTAATCAAAGGAAAAGTACTAACAAGAGAGTGGTCTAGTCTTCTAGACATATATATATATATATAAACACATATGTTAATAAGTATATTTCTAGGGATAAATTTCCTTAAGATTAACATAAGACAAAAGTGCAATACAAATAAGGATGGAACATACTTTAAATTGCTTTTAACCTACTTTGGTTATCCTTTTGCTTTTGTCATCTCCCAAAGAGAAGAAGATAAAAGTCTACCTCCACCCAGCTTTTCTCTCTCTCTCTCTCTCTCTCTGAAGAATTTAGAAAAAGAAAAGTATGGTGCATCATGTAGGTCCAAGTTGAATTGGTTTACCTAAACCCCTAAAAAGAAAAGGATTGTCTTGGAAGAAATACTGAATGCATCCACTTTTTTATCACACACTTACCTTTATAAAGAAGATGCTGACATCTTAAGTTTTCCTTTGTCTGCTAATTATTCAAAGGGAAATGAAAAAATAAATAAATAAAATAAAAGGAGGCTCTGAAAAGTGGGATCACTTTAATTCATCATTCTATATAATCACTTTTTAATTGGGGATAATCAATATTCCTTCCATTTAATTATTCACAAAAATATGATTATGATCATTCTTAGATGTGGAGATAATTAATTAATCTTATTATTATTATTAATATAAAGTAGATGGAATGTAACTCTTGTAGTTTGAGGTAAAGGACGAGTATATATGACAAAGTGGAACATGCCCTTTTTCTTCTCATCTTTTTGTAGATATGCAGGCTTTTCTGAGCACCATGCATGCTTACCTGTTCCCTCTCAACAAATTTTTATTAATATTTCATAATTAACTTTTCTGTAGCCTTTTCTTCACGATTGTTTGGTGGTGGGGCAAACTAATCTGCCCCAGCTTTTACTAATTAAATGCCTATCATGACAAAAAATTACAATCGTACATATATTCTACTGTTTATATATTATAAATGCATTAAAAGGCAAACAAACAATCTCTTTTGATCCTTCAAACAGGATCACTTAATATGCCCTCAATGCTCTTGATACTTTTGAAGTTATACGCATATGTTCATTGATTTATTGTTTAAAAGACGTCTGAGTCTCAAAGATGGGAGAGCCGGAGTTGAATTCGTGTCGAACACTTGAACTTGCGTCGAATTCTTGTCGTAGATGTGATAGTGATTATTATTGAAGTTATAATCTTACATAAAAGTACATTTATTCAGAAGGCACATAGTAATGAAATAACTAGGTCTGGCCACAGAAATTAATTGGTTAGCATCTTAAAAAGGGTGCCAAGGATAAGGTATATATTGTAATAATGATGTCCTCAAGCAGAGATCTCAACCAAACCTGATTGAGTTTTCCAAAGGAAAGGAAAAAGGGATAACAAATACATAAATTATGCATTATAGATATAATTAAATGTCGAGTTGAGCAAAGCCTTTAGGGAAGGGGACAAGAACTAAAAGGATGGCGATGCACATCTTCCAAACAAATTCCAATCCTTCTCAACGTGTTGGTTTAAAAATCAATTAAGAATGCAGAATTAGCATGGATGGGATGAAAAATATATATAGAAAAACGAATCTATTGAAACATGTCAGTGGCATGGTGGAGCTGGCATAGCTTGGCTTCAAATGTCAACTTGTAAGATTTTCTTTTTCTTTTAAGTATCTTGGTATGTTTACCTTTTCTGGGTTCAGTTGGGATGGTCATGAGTTTGGGGAGAGGATGCATACTTCTAGCTGGTTAAAATTTCTACTAATTTTAATGGTTCTATATTTGTATGTACATTTTGAATTGATATAGGTTAGATATACAAAGCCCATAGACCAATAAAAAAGGACATACAACAAAGCCCATATACTCTCCAAGGCAAGGCTAGTGGGTCACCCATTCTCTAATTTTACAAATAGGCCCAAAAGTGCCACGGTAGAAGCCTTTTGGTTGTTTTTTTAACCCCAAGTAGCAAACCTTTTAGTTTTACTTGAGGGATTAAACACATACTAGTGCGACCGACGGGTTTACCTCAGTGGTGAGGTCCCTCCCCTTCAAAAGAAAAAAAAACCGTACTATTACTAGTCCTAACATAACAATACCCATACCCGATTTTATTTTTCCAACAGTCACTCAAAGGTTTGTTTCTCTTCCACATCCATGTGCGGTCATCAATGGTGGACTCAGGAATTTTTATAGGGGTAGGCTAAATTTTATTTATTATAAGCCTTTTTTCTCTTGAAACAAAAATGTAAATAAAATTTTATAAATCAAATAAGGCCACATTATGAGCAAATATAACACAAAGAAGTACAAAATATAAATAAATATCAAATCAAACACATTGTTCAACTACTTGAGATCCGAGCTGAGTAAGTTCCTCAGGAATTGAAGTATCAACATCAAATGCAAAAGGTGTATCCTTGTTATCGTTACCACTTTTTTTGAAGAATGAATAAATAGTTTACCCTCTTTTTGCCGGTCTATTATCATCATGTGACATGATATCCTAACAATAAATACTAGACACCAAAAATCATATATGCTAATTAATAATTCAAGTTTAAAATATAAAACATCAAATGCAAAAGGTGTATCCTTGTTATCGTTACCACTTTTTTTGAAGAATGAATAAATAGTTTACCCTCTTTTTGCCGATCTATTATCATCATGTGACATGATATCCTAACAATAAATACTAGACACCAAAAATCATATATGCTAATTAATAATTCAAGTTTAAAAAATAAAACATATATAACAATCCCCAAAAGTTTTCACTCAAACCCTAAATCATAAAAACTTAAACAACAATTAAAATTGGAAATTGAATATAAAAAAAGAGAGAAAAACTTACCAAGATTGAACAACCCAATGAAAATAGGTTGGTACAATTTTTTAGAGGGGGAGAGCTATTTCTTCTAGGGTTTGAAGGTTTAAATATGGCGTTTTGAGTGGCTAGAAGAAAAATTCTAATGTTTGCTTCTAATCAAATTTATATAGGTTATGGATTGCATGTTTACTATTTCCTATATGCTTCAAGAGTGGGCTGATTTCTACATAGAGAGCTGGGCTTATTTTAAATAGAGAGCTAGACTATTATTTACTTTACCCAAATTTGATTTATACCACTAAGCCTACAAACAAAATTAGCACTGGGCTGGAGTGGGCTCCAACCCAAGTGTAGATCATCCCTTGGCCATCATCCTTCATCACGCTACTTCTAGTTGTGTTGGTCTTGTTTCCTGTCTCTCTCTCAGTTCTCGTGCGGTAGTTTTCCTTCTTGCATCATCGTGGCCTCTTGGCTACGAGGCAGGGCTGGTCGCTCAATCATTTTGAGGTTCACGATTAGGGCCTATGCCCTTGCATCATCACTATGGTCCTTCGTGGCTACGAGGCAGGGCCGGTCGCTCAATCATTTTGAGGTTCACGATTAGGGCCTCTGCCCTTGCATCATCACTATGGTCCTTCGTGAGTCGTCGTGTTCTCTTGGCTGCGAGGCGGGGATGGCAATCAATCATATTGAGGTTTGCAATTAGGGCTTCTACCCTTGCATCGTCACTGTGGTCTCCGCCCGTGCATCTGCCTTTTGGGTGCTCCCTGGCGATTCTAAGGGGATGCCTTTGTCGTGTTATTTTGGACGGGCTTGTCTTAGGCAGCTAGGGCTGTTGGTTGCACTTTTGCCGGGTTATTTTGTTATGGGGATTTGGGATTCGGGTGGTGGTCAAACCCTTACTATTTTTGAGGAATTTTTCTGCATCGACGAGTTTGCTAATAAGGTGTCGGAGGCCAACCTTGAGGGGTCTCCCAATTCTCCCTGATGGGTGTGCTAGAACGTTTGTGGGCTTTGCATATGAGAAATGTTACTATTATGATGCTCTTTTGTTGGAAGTTCGTCAAGCTAAGAGGCCAATCTTGATCCCCTCTGCCTTGTTTGATAGGGTTCTTGATCAAGAATTAAGGAGTTGGTATTTGGTACTTCTACTGGCCACGTTCTGACGCTCACGACACGTTGTTCTGTACATCAAACTATGCATGCATAAAAAATTTTATTTGACAGTATTACGTTGTGTTGGTTGTTCTTTGCGGAACATAGGGTTGTGCTTTGTTTTGTCTGTTTATTTCGGGTTCTTTGTAGCGGTACAAAGTGGCCTGTGTTAGATTCTCTTATTAGTCCATGACATGTGTGGTACTCTTTCTTACCCGGAGTTTGTCCCATGTGGTTTTCCTAAGAAGGTTTTAACGAGTCCACTGTACTCATGCCGGTCTTTGTATGCCTTTTGATTATATGAATGAACTATTATTTTGTTTTTTTGGCTTAATATCACAAAACGTCCCTAAGATTTACGAAACTATCAAATTGCATCCTTAATGTTTTTTTGTGTCATTCGTGGTCCTCAAGGTTAGTATGTGTGATCACAAATGGTCTCTGCCGTTAGGTTCCGTTAAAAACTCCGTTAGTTTGCTGACGTGGCATATATATATTCACGCACCTATCACAAATGATCCATGCAAAATTTTTTAATTTTTAATTCAAAATTCATAAAATTTTGGTTTTTTTAAAAAAATTATTTAAAAATATATATTGTATTTAAATACACGTGCCACTATATTTTTGAAGATGTGGGCTCCACATATATTCCACATCAACAAACTAATGAAGTTTTTTTTTTGAAATAATTTAAAATTCATAAAATTAAAAAATTAAAAAAACCATTTATGGAAGGATTTTAACCTTGAGGACCATTTATGAACCATAAACCCTTGGTTTTCTCATTTTTAAGTTTTATGAATTTTAAAGGGAGATTCATTATTATACCTAATATAGGAGCCCAAATTATAAAAAACCTATATGAAATAGACTTTAGAAACACACCCAAAGCCCATTAACAATATAACAAAAAGACTTTTAACTTCTTTTAAATTACAAAACTACCATTGATTTTTTTAAAACAAACCCAACCCCAAAAGCTCATAAAAAAAACCCAAAACACTCAATAGGGCATCAAAGTAATTTAATAATCAAAATTAAATTCAATAGGGCCAACTATTAATTTTTGGGTTTTTTTTGGGTGTGTTTATAGAAATTAAATGGTGTAGGGTTTATTTATAGTTTTAGTGTTAAGAATGGGTATATGACTAAATATCTCAATTTTAAATTATTTTTTTAAAACTCCATTAGTTTGTTGATATGTGGCATATATGTGGGGCCCATATCTCCAATAATATAGTGTCACGTGTATTTAAAATACAATATATATTTTTAAATAATTTAAAATTCATAAAATTTAAAAAAGAAAACCAAAATTTTATGAAATTTAAATTAAAAAATTAAAAAAATTCGTAGGGACCATTTGTGATAGATGCATGAACCTCAGGGATGTTTTGTGATATATATATATACATATGCCACGTCAGCAAACTAACGGAGTTTTTTACGGAACCTAACGGCAGAGACCATTTGTGATCACACATACTAACCTTGAGGACCATGAATGGCACAAAAAAACATTAAGGATGCAATCTGATAGTTTCGTATACCTTAGGGACGTTTTGTGATATTAAGCCTTAAAAAAAATAAAAAAATACTCATACCCATACTCTCGATATTGGTTTACTCAAAGATGTATGGTTAGCAACTAGGATTTAAAAAAAATACTAAATAGGATTAGTGCATCACAAAAAAACATTCAAAAGGCTTGAAAGTTTTCTTTGGTACACTGATTAATTTTTTATTCTAAAAAATCAAAAATATAAAAAATTAATAAACAAAATATGAATTGAAATTGGTCCGTGAGATGGGAGTTCCTTATCTCACATCTCAAGAGATGTGGAAGCGATGCTCCCATCTCACTAGCTAGGCATAATGTTTACCCCAAATCCGTTAGCCACTCTAAACGAGCCGAAAGATTGTGTTAATTGTGAGGGTGCTACTATTAATGGTGAAAAACCCTAAGAGAATGAGATGAAATAACAATAACTTGTGCACTAAGAAATTGATTTCAATCAAAAGGTTGTGAATTAGGTGAGGAACTAGCCCAAAAAAAGTTTCTTTTTATGCCTTAAGACAAATAGGGTCTTTCAATATCCCTATAACAAATACTAGAAATAAATAAACAAAAAATAACAACAAAGATAATGGCCAGAACAATTGGATTTGGACAGAAGAACAACTATCACCACTTGTATGAAAATATGTTAGAAAGCCTTGAAACCTTGTTTTTGCCAGACTTTGATGATAGTCAGCCGGAATCAATAATATGATTGCAACCTGCACTCGAAGTCTGAAGCCACAGAAGCCTCAAGATCACAGTATGAGCACAAAGAAATCAATGGAAGCCTTGAATCCTTTGGAAACTTGAATATCTTGAAGAAGTTGTAGAGTTGTGTTTAGAAGTGTAGAAAGATCTTTCTTCTTGGCAATTAAGATACTTGGTGTGCAAGAATTCTGATTGCAGAATAATATTTTAGCTCCATATAAAGTCTTGAAAAATCTTATCAAATCACCACCATTGGCGTAAAGATAATTACCATTTAATATTTATTTCCTTCCACATAAAGCCCATATTAGCCATATCAAATACTACATGAATTGCAATCCCTTCAAGGAAATATTATCTTGTATTACAAGCAAATTAAAGATATTTTTATACGAATTATCTCATAAAATGAAAAGAATATTGTTTGTGCAAATTTCTCACGGTAGAATATTCGCGTGTAGATTCTTCACCCTTCGAGCTTCCTTCTGTCTCTTCCTTGATTCATGGGAAACAAATAGGAGCAAAAGATCACACCTTGGGGGTGTTGGCCAAAGGCCCTCCGATGCTTAAGTTAATTCAATTGGATCTTTGACAAGAGATCACTACTACAAAAAACGAAATAGACGACGGAGATCCAACGTCATTGTAATGATTTGAAAACCGTCGTTAAATCGACCGCCATCTTTTTGGGTGTCAAACTGCGATGGCTTTTCACCGTCGTTGTTTATTGTAAAGACGACGGTAAGTTGTTGTTATATACAGACGACGGTTTTTCTTAAAAATCGTCGTTATTTTCCTATATAGACGACGTTTGTTTTATAAAAACTGTCGTTAATTATTTGTATAGACGACGGTTGTTTTATAAAAACCGCCGTTAATTATTTATAAAGACCACGATTTATTATAAAAACTATCGTCTAATAAGTTCCTAAGCTATTACATTTTAGTTCTTTTTGGTTTCCTATGATGCTATACAACGATTTTAACTAGAAAACCAACCGTAATGCTTTATTAATGAATATATACACTCAAAAATAGTTTCTTTCAGAAAACTTGAAGATTCAATAGTTATTACATGGTTAACCAATCTTTAGTCTACAACAAACATACTTTCCCACCAATTAAATATAAATATTCAATTGATACATGGTAATTGAGCAGTACAAGCTTTTCCTAACAAGACCTATGTACTCCTAATCCAAGCCTTCCTCATCCAAACATACAAATGATGCACAATTGAAGTCTCCTCCATCATCCTTGTAAATAAATCAAAATGATAGAAAAAAAAAAAAAAAAAGCTAAGATTATAAACAAATAAAATTAGTGAAAGAGAAATTTTAACTATATTTTCATAGAAAACCTGTAAAAACGAGCATAAAAAGGACCATAGAGAACCTGCAAAAGGAAAAAAATATAAATAAAATGATGGTGAAAATATATAAATCTGCAAATAAAAAAAGAAGAGTTAGAGCATAGGAAAAAAAAAAAATGATGATGAAAAGATATAAATCTGCAAATAAAAAAAGAAGAGTTTAGAGCATGATCTCACAAAAGAAGCACAACAATAATATACTTGGATAAGCTATTACCTTCACGTGTTCATCAAGAGAAGAAGAGCAATACATATGGCTGAAAGTTGTCCAGGCCAGCAAGTTTTGCTCTCAAGTGAAAGACCATAATTGACGTTCAAAAAAACTGAAGAATAATTCAAACACACAAGGACTCATGGGATGAAACAAATACACTTGGTGTTGTACTTTATTACTGCTTTTACCCCTTATGTTTTCCTCTTTATAACTCGGGCATTGTGTTCATACCGCAAGGCTTTTTTCCCAGAATTCGATGTTATTGTACTCAGACTTAAATCGTTGGAATGAGCTGAAACCAATTTCATTTTTTTAGGAGTCATGCATAGCTTCTTTTGGGAGAATTGGGTGGCTTTTTTTGAGGGCTTGTTGATGTCCCTATAGTGTAGGAAAATTAAAGATATAAACCTGCAAAATATCACAGTCATAGTAGGAAAATTACAGAAAAATGATGAACGTTAAGTAAGGTGCACAAAATCAGAGCTATAGTACAATGATCAAATAACCTTCAAGTAACTAAATGTAGAGACACATATCATGGTTTTTGATCTGTAAAATTCGTACATTACAGCATTATAATTCTCAAACTACAGAAAACTTTATACATTGAAACAAATCAAATAGAGAAATGTCATACATGATTAACTTCATTCAGTCATTGACATTTACTTTATCCACCACCCATATATCCTCACACCCAACTCTAATATTTTCAGTCATATATCAACATCACTTTGCTATAAACAGAAATCTATAGAACCCCGAACGTATTTCAATTAACCCAACAATTTCAATCAAAATGTACCAATGACAAGAAATCTACAGAAAGAACAAAACAAAATAAATAAACAACGCATGAAAATAGCACCACAACAACCAAATCAAGCAAAATGAAGGAACGTGAGTAATTCTTAAAATATGAACAACAGTATTTCTTAAGGGAGAAGCCTTCCAATCTAACCAAACAAGACAAAAAAACATATCTCTGTCTCAGAAGAGGGAGAAGCCCCAACCCAAATTCGTGATTGACAAAGTAAAAGGCTTAGCGAAAGTACCTGAGAGTGTTGATGAAGGGTCGCAAACTTGAGGGAGCTCAGTGACCTCCAATGGCATAAGCCCAAGGAACGAGAAATTGACAGCAGCGAGCACGAATGTCAACGATAGCCAAGGGAAGGGCAATGAACGCCAATGTCGACGGTAGCCACGGCAAGACAACCCCAAATCGACGGAACCCACAGTGAATGCAAAAGAGATGACGACCTTAGAGATATGATAGAATGAGAGAGAGAGAGATGGTTTGAACCAAGTGAGGTCCAGATAGGGAGAGGTCGAGAGAGATTGGAAATTTTCATCAAGAGAAATGAGAGGGAAACTTAGAAGAGCAAGCGCGAGTTGTGAAAATTTAGGTCACTTGAGTGAACAGTGTTTAGCGTGTTTTGAATCCATGTCGCTTTGTCTTGACAACTGATGTGGTTTTGAAATATGTTTTCATAAACCACCGTATTAGATATCCTACGACGTCGCTTCTATAAATGCTGACGTGATTTGTAGCCAATTTTAAAACAACGTCGCGAAATTCACTTTTCGACGTCTTTTAGGTGACGTAGCTTTCAATTTTTGGCGTAGTGGATGCAGCAATAGCTAAACTAGACGGAGTTTTCTTTTAATGGGAGAGTCGGGTGGCTAGAGTTGTGTGTGGTGGCACTTAGCCGTGTGAGGAGAGACAGGGAGAAGGGCGGAGAGAGAGAGAGAGAGAGAGAGATTGCGTAGGGTTTTTAGAACTAGGTTTAGGATTACCTTGAATGCTTATAGTCTCCTTGTGTGTTAGGGGTTTGGGAGAATAATCCTTATTTGGTTAAGATTATTCATCCCCAAAAAGATGACATGAATTACTCCAAGAGATTTGGTGGAGATTGGTTCCTTGATTTAGGGAGATATTCCTATCTTAAATCAAAAATAATTTTCCTAATTAAATAGGAATTAATTAGGGTAATTAGTTTGACCTAAGGAATATTCCTTTCCCACATGTTGTCTTCTTAGTGGCAGGTGAAATATATGTTTCCACAAATATTTTCAAACATTTCAAAAATTTTCATATATTTGGCATCCATAAGAAGGAATTTTCTTGAAATCTTCTAAATAATGTATTTTGGCTAGAAATGAGCAAAAATGAAAATTTTGGCACAAACACATAGTTGGTTATTTTGTGATTTTTTTTTCTTCTTATAATTGATTTAAAAAAAAAACTAATTAGGGCATCGAAGTAAAAAGTTGAAATTTTCAGATCTCTTGAAGAGGTGGGTGTTTTGAGGGGAGATTTTTCGGGGGGTGGTGGTTTAAGGTTAGAAATGGGGTTTGGAGTATATGGATCTCATGATTTTATCAGATAATCCGATTATATTCCGAATTTGTTAATGGAACAAATCTGAATTTGGCTATATCCCATCCGATAATAATTCGATCTATTTTGATATAATATAGTATTTATTTAATTTTTATATTAATATATATATATATATATATTGATAGATTAATTTGTTCACTTTTTATATTTTAAATTCCATGTTTTAATAGCCCAATTGATATTCAAATCCCTAAACCCAACTTTACCCCTAAGTCTAAAGCCCAACTTCGCATCTAATTAACCTAAAGCCCGAATAATAACCCTACCTCTCTCCTACTCAACCTTATCATTCTTCTCACGCCTCCTTTGTTTCAGTAACCTACATCTTTTTTTTATAGAGTTTTTCTATTTAAACCCCACACTTTTCTTTATTCACCTCAATACTTAAATCATTAAGCTTTTAAGTTTTATTATTATGTAAAAAGACAAAAAAGTCATCCAACTTAATACTTAATCCTAATACATCTATACACACACTCCACCACTCTTCATATCAAGTTTTAGAAAAACACAAAAACATAAACTCCTCTACACCTTATTGCCAAATTACTCTTTTCTTTCAATCCAAGAAACCTACTACACTCTCATCTTTTCTTTACAAACCCTAAATACGATATGCAAATAGTGGCTTGTAGGCTGTCAATTAAGTTTGACAACAATATTTTTATCTCTTTAAGTAATGTGAGATTGAGGTGAACTTAGAGTGGTAAAGTGCAAGATAGCGGGGTGCGGGGTGTGAGTTAATGAGTTTTTTTATTATTATTTTTCTTATGTTAGGTGTGTATTTAGGGGTAGTTTGGGAAGATAGTGGGGTTTTATTAGAAATTGTGAAAATTTGAATTAGAAGTTGAGGTGAACAAAGAGAAGTGCGGGGCTTAAATAGAAAAACCCTTTTTTTGTTTTTAAAAAAAAAAAAAAAACTTCTCTCTCTCTCTCTCTCTCTCTCTATGAACTTTCCTCTTCTTTATGGGTCCCTCTTTCTTTCTTCTCTGTCTCTGTCTTTCTTGATAGAGTTTGAAACGAAAAGTAAGAGTGAATGAAGACAAGAAGCGTGTGCTTCTTCTTCTTCCTCAATCGCGCAGTGCACTGCACTGCTTCTTCTTTCTCTCAAGCAAACCAATGAGCAGTTGGAGGGCATTCTGTGTGGTCATTCAACCGGCTCAGGTGGACCTCCAAGCCTATTTCCATGCCTATTTCTTACGGACATGAAGCATGTCAGATAAACTTATATGAGACAAAAATAAAGGGGTTGAGTGTATGAGAGAACTCCCTAATTTTACTTAGCTCTTGCCATCCTAAGGCCATCTCCAGCCATGGGCTATAGGCCAAATATAGCCCTAAAATAATGCAAAACTCATCTCCAGCCATGGGCTAAAAAAAACTTTGGTCAAATTTGGAGGGCCACATTTGGCCCTTTAGCCCTCCAACCAGGCCACATGTATCCTAGCTTTGGCCTAGGCCAAATTTTTTTGTGGGTCCAGCACATGTGCTTTTCAAGAAGAGAAAGTATCACTCGTGGGTAAGAGCACGAAACATCTCGTGCAACTGCAGATCCAACAACCAATATTAAAGGCGCGTGATGACGTCAACTAGCCGTTAATTTGTTTTTAAAAAAAATCTTTTAAAATGTTTTTAAATTTGTTTTGTTGAAAAGTTATTTTTTAAAAAACCTTTTTAAATGTTTTAAATTTGTTTGGTTTAAAATATATATATATATATAAATTAAAAAAATATTGTCTCTATATGGTAGTTTAATTAAATTAAACAATATGTAGTTGTGGAATGTATGAGTGTTGTACCATAGTTTTTCTCAAAATAATAAAATATAAATGACCCTAAAATATAGCTATGTATGGCTGGAGATGGAAAAATTAACCCTACACTATTCTTTAAAAAATTAATATTTTGGAGGGCTAAATTTATAGCCCTGGACTACATTTAGCCCTATGACTGGAGATGGCCTAACTTACCATTGTAATTATAGTAATTTTTCCAATACATGAAAAATTGAGGGATCGATGTGATGGTTATTGCATCTGTACTGGAAAAAAGTTTTCACTTTATTGTATCAACACCCAACATATCTTCTAAGACGGAAACAGAATTCACTATATAAATGAATTATTAAATAATTGAAATTATGAGAAACCCCTAAGGGCATGTTTGGTACACCGTATTAGACTTTGGATAGGAGTAAATAATCCATTTCAGTTGTTTGGTGTCAACTTGTATTATTTAATTATCTGACTATGTTAAACGAGTTGGGCTTTTAATACTATCCTTACCTGACTAACTAATACAACCCACACACCCCGGTTTAGATAATACATGTTTAATTATAAAGTTAGGGAAAAAGAAAACACGCTTTGTACGCCTTTTCCATCGTCTTCTCCTTAGGGTTCTTCTTTGCTATCTTCTCTTCTCCATTTATTCATCTCTCCTTCTCTCTCATACTCTCTCCAATATGCTTCTTCTTGCTTCTTCTATCTTCATCTTCTCTTTCTTTATATATTAAATTTTTGTGAAAATTAGGTTCTGAGGTTTTCTTTTAAATCCATGTCGCTCCACTAGTTCATTTGTGCATCCTTTAACTATACTTTCAAGTCTTATCATAAGCCGCACTTAAACTACTAGCCCCACATCACCACAATTAACCATAAGCCCAAACAAAGCCCACAAACTCAAGATAACTAAAACCCTAAAACAACCCATGAGCCTAAATGAACTCTACCACCACCACTTGAAAAAGCGCCGTAGTGGTCACACCCATCACCGCATCCATAACATATATGGGGAAAATATGATTACTAGCGATTTACTTGTGCATAAGAGTAAATAAATAAATGAAAAGACAAGAAGTGATAGGGAACTTCAATCTAAGCATGGCTGAGAAGAAATCACTACAAGGGTTTTTATTATTATTCAAAATGCTCCAATGGACTTATTAACTAACCTAAAAAGAAAAGACGAGAAGAGATAAGGGAGAGGAGGGGCAGTGCAAGGTCTAAAATATCAATGATATTGGAAATATCGGTAGTTCAAAAACACGGAAATATCGGGATATTATCGATATCGATAAAAATTGAATAAAAACCACGGAAATTGTAAGAAAAACTTGGAAATTTTTATTAAAACTTTGGAGGATGTTTATTTAGTCAATTATCTATTAGTTTATCACAAAAAATAGGAAAGAAATGCATTGCATGATGGATTTAACTGATTTAAGTTGATTATATAGCGAGCTGGCAAACACTGTGAGTATAGAAAATATGTAGTAATTAATGAAAAAAAATTAAACACACCATAATCATTTATATGTAATGATTTACGACAATATTTTACAATTTATACATTGCATGGTAAGATACATGAGTGACTTAGTACTATATAGAGTTCCTATGAGGTTCAAATTTTTCACTATCTTCATCATCTCTATGTGTAGAGTAAGTGTATTGTGAAAAGTAGTCATCAAATGATAAATCCCCAAAATAGTTTTGCATGTAATTGTTAACATGCCACCCAAAGGAAAGGTCAAAGATTCATTCTCATGTGAAAATTTGATTCTTACAAAAAGAATTCAAAACAAAACAATATAAATATAAATATTATCACAAAAATATAAGTGATATGGTGATTAAGGTGTTGCAGGAGTAAAATGGGAGGGGTTTAAATCCCCTTTGTGTTTTTTTTTTCTTTCCTTTTTTTCCCTTTTTTTTTTCCATTACTTCGATATTTTCGATATTATAGTGATATTATAGTGATATTTTGACAAAATATTGCTGAAGTGTGAACGAAATTATCGACATCGATATTTTCCGATATTATTGTTGATATTATCAATATTTATACAATATGTGCATGGATACGTTACGAAATATCCGTGATTCGAAAAAACGATAATATCCTCAATATTTCGTCGATATTATCGATATTTTAGACTATGGGGCAGTGACGTTTCTTCCTCCTTCTCCTTTATGGAGTTTTCCTCTAAGACTCACAAAGAGAGAGCGGCTAGAGTTTATTTCTCGGAGCTCTTTAACAATTAGTACTTATTTTATCAATATTGGAAGATGTCACAAATTTTGAATCTCGATCTCCATTGATTTTTTTTAAATTTTTTTTAAAAAAAATCTAACACATCCATGCGTGTGAAAACGGTCTGCCTAAATTATCTCTAATTGGAGCACACATGATGATCCGTACCGTACAGAAGCCAAGCCACTCACAGTCTCACTTCCTTTGTTTAACTAAAATTGCCACCAGTGAACACGGAGAATAAGACGGCCAAAACTCAGAAGTGAGTGAGAGTAGTAAAAGATAATAATGTTGATAACGGTCAGAGGAGCCTTTTCTTCTTCTCCGCTTTGCTTCAGCAACTCCCATAGCCATAGCTTCTCTTATCTTACTTCCAAAGCCTCTCCAAGACTGAAAAGAACAGTGTGCAAAGCCAGCTTCTCTGTTCAGAGAAAACCCAACACGGACAGCACTACATCTTGGAAGCTTGGCGTTCTCTCCAACCGGTATGCCATACCCTTTTCAGTTTTTTCTTCCTAAATGAAGTTTTTTGCCCAATAATTTCTCAATTCGGTCTTCTTTAATGGGCTTCTGGAGTTTTCTCTATAATGGGTTTTAGGATTTTGGTGTGTTATGGTATGCATGCTCTTAATTTGAATACTTAACTGCACTATAACGGTGCTATAATCCTTCTCTGTCTCGTTCTGCGTTTACTCTCTAATATCATTACAGTTCTCCACACACAAGTGCAGCAATTGGAATGAAAAGAAATAGAAATTGATGGTCTTGATTAGAGAAAATTGAGATTCGAAAAAATTGCCAGTATTTTTGAACAAGTTGTAGCCTGAATGTCATGATTATCCAATTCTTTAAACGAAAGCAAAGTAATAGTTTTGGAGAAGTTTCCTTCAACTATCAGCTAATGGAAACTTGATTGAAGTTAAAGCATTGGGATAAAACTGCTCATAATTTAATGTCTAAGTGAATCCCAATTCAGATTTTAAGTTTTATTAAAGATTTCAT
Organism: Prunus avium; assembly: GCF_002207925.1. The sequence goes on along the minus strand of NW_018922237.1, from coordinate 7,051 downwards.
TAGAAGATATAAAGATAGAAACTGACACTGTCGGGACGAAAACCTGTCGTTGTCAGGATTGTACATATGAATATACTGCTACTGTGAAAGGTATTTACATTAGATCCTTGATTATGTAGAATCACAATTATAAGGCCAGAAAATGAAGAAACATACTTTACATTTGGATACTTTTTTCCACACCAATTTGTAAAGTATAATACTTCAGGGAGACTACTAATTTATCCATTTGGAATCATCTAACTAATGATGATCTGTCTATTTCTTTCGTTGATTCTTTTCATATCAAAGTTTTTGCCATCTTATTGTACGAGGCATATTGTGAGTAGTGCATTTTGACCATTGAATCTTGCAATGCATTGCTATCAAAGTCTACTTTGTCCTCTTGAAATGTAGAATGAATTCAATTTGTTCTGAGTCCAATTTAAAAGAAAAGAAAAAAACAAAGACAGGATAAAGTATTCCATATAACGATAAGCTGATTTATTTATATACATATTCATATTGACTTCCTTTTCCCCTTCTTGCTGTTTTAAATTACTTTGCAGCACCGAAGCCCCAGTTTTTGATCCTTTGGGCATCAATTCAGATTGCAATTCTGGTCTAAATGCTACCTGGGAAAGTTTCCTAGGCCTATTATCACAAAAGTTAGAGAGTGCCTCAAGTTCAAAGAAGGAGAAACCTACTTCAGCTAGAGGATTGGCAGGTTTGTTTCCTGATGCATAAATTTCGATTAAGATCTTTAGATCTCTTCAGTTTGCAATTGATATTTGTAGTTTTCAGCAGTTGATTAGGATACTTTGACATTCACAGCTGCAATAGAGGATAGTTCCATTGATTTTGGAGACTTCTTCAGAGGCCCATTACCAGGAAAGTTTCTCATGCTGTTGGCCTATCTGGCCTTATCTCGACTTGGAATATATATACCTCTTGGTGGGGTAAATCGTGAGGCTTTTGTTGGAAATTTGGACCAGAACAGTCTATTGAGCACCTTGGATTCATTTTCTGGAGGAGGTATTGGCAGACTGGGGATATGTTCACTGGGTATTGTTCCATTCATCAATGCTCAGATTGTCTTCCAGCTTCTTGCACAAATTTATCCCAAGTTACAGGATCTTCAGAAAAGAGAAGGTGAAGCAGGAAGAAAGAAAATTCTGCGGTATACTCAATATGCTTCAGTTGGTTTTGCCATTGTCCAGGTTAGGGAGTCGAGCCTGCTTGTTTTGAGATTGAGTATGAGCTTGCAGTTTACAAGTTGTGAGCGTTACAGAAGTTTAATTGCTGCATTCATTAATCAAAATGATTTTTTTAGTGACAAATTATGTTTTGATGACAGCACTTAGAACTTGCATTATAATAGCTCTTGGCATACTCATTATTGTTTTGTTAGAAGTATCCCTAAGAACCATTCAGTTAAATATACCTACAGAATAGGTTTGTATTGATAAGTAAAACGGCAACACTAATTATGTAGTCATCGTGGCGACATTGGTGGTACTGGTGTCAACGTGACAGTGGTTGGGTGATAACAGTGGCCCCGTCATGGTGTTTGTATCATCCCAGTGATAGTGACAAATGATAATAGTATACATGTGTAAGGATGAAGATGTTGGTATTGATGGGAAATATTGGTCGTACATATTTATGGAAATATCGATATCGTTAAAATTCACAAAAATAATGGAAATTATGTTAACAACATTTAAATTCTGTTAAACATATATATTTCATAAGGTAGTATATCCATGATAATATATGAAACGTAGGAGGAACTGGCACATGTATGTTCTTGAAATTTGAATTTTATTGTCCAATAACATCTTAATTTGATTAACCATGAGTAGGCATAACTATTCTAAGGAATAAATTTGATTTTTTTTCTTTTTTATTTATAATTTTTATCTCAACACACCACATGACAATGTATCTGAATTACTTAAGTGTCCACAGCTATTATTTCGACTGCTAAATTTGTATATCAAATGTGTATATCATTTCTGAAGACTTATTCATTTACCCAATTAAATTAATCCAGAATAATAAACACAACAAAAAGCATTCGAAACTATGTCAGCACTTCAAACCGATGATAAAATCCATCAATATCTTGTTGACATATTGCTGAAAGGTCGGAGATATGTTTCCACCATTCAATCGATATCAGTGGTTTGTAAACATGGAAATTTTGAATGGAACATTGGTGTGTAGATGGATATTTTCATCCTTATTAGTAAAAGCAATGCTGTGTCAATGGTGGCAGGAGTTGTAATTGGAGTGGTGGTTTTGAAATTTATGGAAATAATGACTTTCAAATGTGTATATCATTTCTGAAGACTTATTCATTTACCCAATTAAATTAATCCAGAATAATAAACACAACAAAAAGCATTTGAAACTATGTCAGCACTTCAAACCGATGATAAAATCCATCAATATCTTGTTGACATATTGCCGAAAGGTCGGAGATATGTTTCCACCATTCAATCGATATCAGTGGTTTGTAAACATGGAAATTTTGAATGGAACATTGGTGTGTAGATGGATATTTTCATCCTTATTAGTAAAAGCAATGCTGTGTCAATGGTGGCAGGAGTTGTAATTGGAGTGGTGGTTTTGAAATTTATGGAAATAATGACTTGGTAATTGATCGTAATAGTGGTAAATAACTGGATGGATTGTTGGTATGTGAAGTCAATTTTTATTCCACTGTTCTTGTATGGTTGTAGTGTTGGTAGTTGTGGTTGCAGCATCTGCAGCCAAGGTGGTAGTAATAGTTAGCATTAGAGGTGGTCAAGGCTTTGAGCATCATTTTAATGGCAGTAGGGATGCATCAACTTTATGAGAATATCACAAAAGTGATGGTGGTAATGCTAGAAACCTGTGGGACATTTGACTCAACTTCACCATTGACTCTGTGGCGTGTTGGCCTGACTGGGCCCAGTCTATACCAGATAGTTAGCATGTATGCACACACAACACACACACAGAGTCATTCCCTAAAGAGGATGTGGTGGACATACGTCCTCTCCCCTGAAATGCGGTCCAGTGATCACCATTCATTTTTTATGTTCTCATTTAAGGATGATCCCTATAAAAAGTCAGTCAAATCAGAAATTGTTTAGTCATTTGAGGAACATCACCCTTATTTCAGTTTTATCAGAAACACCCTATTTGTCACAATTAAATGAGAAAAAAAAAAGGCTTCTGATTAGGCTAATTTTTTGCATGATACTTCAATCGAGAATAATTTAGCATTAAATTACTTTTTGCGGTGGTTCTAACAAGAGCTTCTACAGGTTTCTTAAAATGCAGAAACCCACTTTAGAGAATTGTTGTGTATATATATATATATATATATTATAAAACTATATTTATAATTGATATATATTATAATTTAGACAGACCTGCCTATACACAGATTGTCATAGTTGTGGGCTGCTTATTTGTTATAAAACTAGCCTAGCCCAGCTTGTTGAGTGTTCGACCCGGAGGACCACCCAGTACCCTTTTGAGAGGGGGCCAGCCTGGCTTCACTCAACCCTTCAATGAGGCTAACATGCGATCTTATTTATTCTGGCAAAAGAAAAAAAGCAACTGTTGAAAAAAAAAATTACATTTTTTTCAACGATAAAATTATATGAAAGAAAAACCTATGCATGATTATAATCATCAAGATTTTTAATGATAAAATGGCGGACAATTCTGGTTTGTGAGGCTTTGGACAGATCGTGGGGCAAATGGTGAATACTTGATTCTACCAACAGAGGACAGCCTGGGAGGATAAACTGTGAACATACTGTTCTGGAAATTCCTTTATGTATATCAACAACTCATTAATGAAAATAATGTGCACGACCTTTTAATAATTATTATTGTTATGAGCTATTTCATGTTTTGTACTTATATTTGCCTCTTTTTACTCGAAGGCAATTGGCCAAGTATTCTACCTTCGCCCATATGTCAATGACTTCAGTACAGAGTGGGTTCTCTCTTCTGTTACTTTATTGACGCTTGGCTCAGTATTGACGACATACATTGGAGAACGGATCTCAGACCTAAAACTTGGAAATGGCACATCTCTTTTGATATTCACAAGTATTATCTCATACTTTCCAGCATCTGTTGGTAGAACTGTAGCACAGGCATTTCAGGATGGTAACTATGTTGGACTTGCTGCCATAACTGTCTCCTTCTTTCTGTTGGTCCTTGGAATTGTATATGTTCAGGTAAATACTTCTTTTATTACAAAGATCTGCTTTCTGGATGTGGAGAAGCATTCACAATGATCTAAACAAAGGGTTTCAGGAAGCAGAGAGGAAAATTCCACTTAACTATGCCTCAAGATACAACAGCAGCAGAAGTGGAGGGCTTCAAAGATCTGCTTACCTACCCTTTAAGGTTTGTACTTCAGCTTCTTAATTCTCTGAAGTTTTAGATTTTCACTAGCTTTTATGTTCATAATTCTAATGATTAGAAAACAGTACTCTGGACATACTTGGAAACATTTGAAACTAGTTAGTGAGGGATCTCTATCGTATAAACGTGAAATATCTTTTATACAAAGCCTTTCGCTGCAGTCCACAAAACAATTCCTTACTCTGATGTTTCTTGTCAAAAGATAGATAGTGGAACAACTGGATTGAGACAGTATCCTTGTTTGATAGTATTAATGGCGGTATGGTAGAACTACAACATTATCACTGACTCTCCAATCTCAGCAATAAGATTCTGGATACTTTCTAATAAACTAGTAGTAGTAGTATTTTTCTTTCCAGTTCCTAAGAAGAGTTTTATCTTGAACCATAATGATCATTTTAGATTTTAGTCTAGTCATTGACTTTTGATATTATGGTGGTTCTGTCCAATGCACCTTTTGCTATCCTGAAGATTGGCCGCTCATTTAGATAGATGTGTCTGTGGGTGTGTATATGTATATATTTGATGGATTTGCTTTCGATTTTATGGCGAATTCGAGGTTTAGGGTTTATTTTATTTGGAGGCAGCACATACTACAGAGCTATAGGCGTGTTTCAAAGGGGTATATCGTGAATTTGTTAGGGTTTTAAGTGCCTGGGACTGAAACGATGTTGTTATAGTCCATAAATTTTTCTTTTAAAAAAAAGCCCATTTCGTGCATGCTACAACTCTACAGCATCGATGTGTATGCTATTTGGCAATTTCACGCAAATAGTTTACGCTATTTGGGAACTTTGTGAACCAAAAAGGTTCTTGGTACCGTGACTGGCCAAGCAACCAACTCTGCCAGACCAACCACGTGTCATACGTTGAGAGGCCATCTCCTTAGCCAATGAAGCACTATCACCAGGAGCAATGCCAAGAAGTCTCACATTGACATGTTGTACGAAGAGGGAACCATCCCTCACCTATAAAAGGAGACTACTCTCCACCTTGTATCTCTCTCTCTAAATCCCTTTTTTTTCATTCTTGCCGTATACTTTATATTGCATACTGCTTGTATTTTCTCTAATTTACAGAGATCATATTTTCTTTCCTTATGCCAGATTGTAAAAATATATTTAATTTTTGTAGTTATCTAATTAATTCAATGAAACAGGTGAATAGTTCTGGAGTTATGCCAATAATATTTTCTACGTCATCATTAGCTCTTCCTGGTACTCTAGCACGCTTCACTGGTTTAGCTGCATTGAAGAATACTGCAGTGGCTTTAAACCCAGGGGGTAAGAATTGCACTTTTTAGTGGTGGTAGTTGTTGAACATGAACCGTTCATAACATAAATGAAGAGCTATATTTTGGCTTATATACCATCTTCATTTCAACTGACGTGATCGGGCTTCAAAAGCTGCTACATGTTTCCACAATTCTCCTATATTGTTCTAGACATCTGGTGCATCATCAAACAGATTGCTCTGTCAACTTCTTCTGAATTAGAACTTGACAGTCTTCTTGATTATGAACCGCAGATGCCTTATTCCTTCCCAATCTTTAATTGCAACTGGACTTTGGTATTAATAGTTTCTTTTTACTTTTTTTGTTTGGTCTTATTTTATCAAGGGATCCTCTCTTTTCAGAGTTCTGAGATGAAACTAATATGTTTTGTGGTTAAATTCTCATGAATTTCCTTTTTGGAGGCTGTAATTATAGCATCCATGGTAAAGACTGGATTAATAAACTGAATGAAGATGAAACCTTCACTTAGCACTTACTTTCTAGTTTTAGCAGTTGGAACATTGGATAGCCTAAAATTTCTAGCTAACTCTTTGTAGGTTCTCTCTATCTCCCCACCAACATCCTCTTAATAGCCTTCTTCAACTACTACTACACCTTCCTACAGTTGGATCCTGATGATGTGAGTGAACAGTTGAAGCGCCAAGGTGCATCAATTCCACTCGTACGACCGGGTAAAAGTACAGCTGCATTTCTTAAGACGGTAATTTTCTTCTTTATTTATCTAGTTATTTGCATTAAAAGTTTGGAGTGTTTAATCAGTTAGCTTGATATTCAATTAGCCATACGGAATCTCGTTCTGGAGTTATTTGTGATAAATAGTGTTGTTTCATTGTTTTTTCAAGTGATGTCCATTTATCAACTTGTGAAGTGGCATCAACCTATCAACCTGTGATGAAAAGAATGTGAAAATTATAAGCATCTGATTGTCTATATTGGAAGTCTGATTGGTTGCATACTAACAATCAGTTATCATGGATAACTCATGGATTGCTGAACCCTCTTAGCTATTTACCTTAATGAGTTTTCTTGGATGTCCACTGGTAACTGGTTGCAGTCCTTTTATATTAACCATTAAAAAAAGGAGACTAATTTGTAGTGCTTCTGTTTTTTCCCCTTGCCAATAGCACTGTAGTTAATCTATTTGCCTTGTGCTGTGAGAATGTGGGAAAAAAAAAGCCTAGTTTCAAGTTTCGAACACACGGAATTCTTGATGTATCTTATCTCTGGTTGCCCTCTCTCTCTCTCTCTCTCTCTCTCTCTCTCTTTTGTGTAAATGTAAAATTATAATATATAAATGTCTGGTATTATGTCTTTGTTCTTCTTTAGAGTAATGCCTACTAG
>NW_018922235.1:210851-251390 GCF_002207925.1 Prunus avium | reverse complement strand
TCTAATAATGTTTATAACGGTATAAAATAAAAAACATATTAAAAAAAACCAAAAGAAAAAAAAACAAAAGAGATAAAAAAAAAACCCAAAAGAGATAAAATACAAATACATAGTTTGCTACCGATTGGGACTATTGGCTGCTGCAAGAGCCTCAATGCAAGGAGGCTTCTTTAATTCAATTCATATTGCAATTTAGACTCCCCTTTGTATTAATGGCAGCAGGTTCTACGATGGAGGTTTTACAAAGGGATAAACTTACAAAACGACATTGTATTAAGGAAGGTTCTCCGCCTTGTATTAATGGCAGCAGGTTGTATTACGGCTTCATATGGCAGGTTTCATCTTTCTTTATTTTTTGTTTTTTTTGTTTTTTTTGCCCTGGTCCAAAACGACGTTGTTTTGGCCAGGGACTTTAAAAAAGAAAGAAAAAAAAAAAGGTGCTTGTGCTATGCCTCTCACAGCAACCCAGCAACAAAAGGCACATCAAACAGAAAGGAGTTTCGCTTAGGCATTTCATCGATCAGTTGGTGGGCACTTCCATGGCAAACTAGAGGGGCAAAAACTGAGACCTCCAAAGCGTTTTCCAACGAGTACTTGGACTAATTAATAAAACAATGTGCAATGGTCATTCAGGTCAACGAAACAAAAGTTTGAACTTGAAGTGTTCATATCTCATCCAATTCGCTCGCATCACTGCATTGGCTAATATTTTAACATTTCTCACTACAGGTCAATGTAAAAGCACTCTCCTCCAATATGGAAAAAATATGTGCAAAGTAATCATAGGTGTATATGGTTTTTATTAGAAACAAGAGCCGTATTCAAGCTCCAAGATTAATTTCGATTTATTTTTATGGGTTATAATGAAAATTCATTACTAGGGAAGGATTACAATATGATAAGTTACAAAGAGTAAGCTCAATATACTAATAAAGCTCAATATACTAATATTTGAGAGATCCAGGCATAATGCTTTTTTAGTAAAGTCCAAGGAAGTATTTGGCCTAGATCCTTTAATAACACTATGTGAGCCCAACAAAAGCATTATAATAAGGCCAAAAGCCCAAATAAAAGCCAGTCATTTTATAGTGAGGGCCTTATATATGGCCCTTAGGTGAGGTCCTATCTCTTAACTGCAGGATCAGGCTATCCAATTTGATCCAATAGTTAAGAGATAAGGCCTCACCTAAGGGCCATATATAAGGCCATCATTATAGAATTCTTGGCCATCTTAATTCCACATAAAAGCAAAGAGCCCACTATTAACAGTTAGCCCATGAGAGGCATAAGGCCAACCAAAGCCCACACCAAAAAATTGGTTTTTGACAAACCCTAGCACAAAGGCAACATAGTCGACAATGCTGCAAGAAAGACATGAGATGCACCACTGTGGCCAAAGTTGAGAGAAGACCTCTTTTTTTAATAGAAGAAATTGAGAGAAGACCTTGCCACCACATAAAAACATACTGCAACAAAGCCCATACCCACATATTTGCCATAAAAACCAATAAACCATCACAAGACAAAAACATCAACACGATCAACACCAACTCCACCATAATCATGACTGCCAATGCACCAAAACGAACACAACAACGAAGGGAAAAACACAACCCAAAGCCAAAGGAGCTAGTAAACAAAAATTGAAAGAAGGTGGTGCACAAACCTGACCTAGAGCTTTACACACATTTTGAGAGGTATGCGGGGAATCACGTTTAGGGCTGATAGCTATAACCAAAGGGTAAGGCCAGATCGAAAAAACGGAGAGAGAGATTGGGAGCAGAGGTTGTCAGAAGAGACATGAGTGGTTTAGGGAGAGAATGAGAGGAAGATGCATAGGAATGGATGGTTTGTGAAGATTTGGGGAAGGCAGATAAAGAGAGGCATCAAGCCTTAGATTAAACCCACATAAGGGAAGAAGGGGTCACCAATTCTTAGAGAGAGTTTCATACCCAGTAGATAAATGAGAGCTTACTGCACACTCACAATCGGGATGAATAAAGTAAGATAGAAGAGGGGAGGAGGAGAAGTAGTGACCTCATCCCCCCTAAAGGACGTACATTGTTAGTTTTAGGATAGGGTTTGTGCGGCCCTGCTTTGGAGAGAATAGTGTTTCCTCCATAAGCTTAATTTCAATTTTGGGAAGTTCTATTAGTACCCTTCAATTACTATCTAACCCCCAAATATTTTCCCAGAAAATTCCCATTGTACCCCTATCTCATCATCCCTCTCTTCTTTTCTTTTTGTTTAGGTTTATAAAGTATACACTTGTTTCTAGCATATCTAATCACAATATGATAGTAGTGATACAAAAAGTTTTTTCTATAGGCCCACGACCATGGTGTGTGCATTTCTTCTATTTTATCCATGGCCTATGGGCTATGTACTCCATGTAAAGGTCTTGTTAGACCATCCATATAACTTTTCCATGTCTTTCATTTTACGGTAAAGTGGTTGTGTTGTTAGAAATATGCCCTAAAGCCAAATATTTGATGTTGCTTTATGGATATTTCACCTTCACTTATGGGTAAGATTCTTGTTTTCAACCTTGATATTTGGTCTATAATAATAACAATAAAATAAAGTCTTTGGACTATGAAATAGTATGAGAGCTATGCAACGAGATTGGATATAAGGAGACTTCTCATACTTCCACATCGTTTCCTAAACATTCCCGGTTATAAGATTATCAATTGGGCATTGATCATCCACAAAGAGTGGTACACACTATATCCCCTTTATTGGGAGAATGACTAGTCTCAAGGCATTGCGTGTAGAGACACTAAGATAAGTGTGTAGGTGCTTATAGAGATAAGTATACTAAACGCGATCAAACAACAAGTTCTAGGATCTAGGTCTTACTCACATGTCAAACTAGACCTCATAAGTTGCAATACTGCAAACTAGTCCTTATAGCTGAGACATCATAGTTGTCTTGTGGGCTAATCATTTGTCTTTGAAATTACTATATGGTCGTGTCGACAAATAAGATTCAATATGTGGTCTTTAGGATTATTGATAAGTTCAAAGAGATAAGTGAATGTACAACAAGGGATCTCTAGTCTCAGTAAGGAGAGAGAAAGCTCTAAAGATATGATTGAGGAAATCTCTGCAGAGTAGTGGATATGACTAGAATGGAAGTTTCTAGACACAACCAATGTAATCATATAAGTGGAGAATTCATATTAGGGTTTTGACAAAACTATCCATACCCTGATAATATGAATTAGAAGCACTGTACTAGAGGAGGACTTAATTACACGACAATTCAACTTGAATAGGTTCTTCACCTTTCTAATTAGCTTGGGTAGCCATGACATACTGCTAGGTGTCACTCATGGGTTGTGGAAGCCCTGTAAAGTCCAATTCTAATTAGTCTTCGCCAATACAAAGAATTAAATGATGGGATTAATTCATGCTCAGTTCAAAGGAATTAGACTTACCCATTGCCTCAAAAATTCGAACCTACGGATCGCACACTGATAAATGTAATAAAAGGAACAAATGAAGAAGATAAGATGTTGAAAGTCAATGGTCAAAGTCAAAGTCAACTCGGTTAACCAAAATGGTTGACCAAGTTAAACTATATGGACTACGGTCATGACTTAATGGTTAAGTCACAACTCATAATTAGATTGTTAATTATGAAGTTAGTTTGATGGTTGGACACGGTTTGTGGTTTAAAGACATTTTGGGCCAAAGGGTAAAATAGCCTAAGGACCCATTGGGCCTAGGAACAAGTGTTGTATGACAACACAAGTGAAATGAAGCCCAAGAGAAGCTTAAAGAACCCATGGCCAAAATTTAGGGTGGGGTTTTTTGCTCCATCTTTTGTGTGGCCTATATAAGTCACACTTGGGTCATTTCCTCTCTAGGGTTTAAGCCTCCTAAGTTTGGGTGTGGTGTTGAGAGAGAGGAGAGATCATCTCTCTCCATCAATTGCTAAAAACTGGTCCAAGAGGAGATTGAGGCTAAAAACTGATCATCTCTCTCCACCTCACCTCCTCTTGGTCATCTTCTTCATCTATTCACTACATTTGGTGTGTATGAACTAGAGGATATCTACTTTGGTATCTTTGTGAGGAATCTATGGAGACTAAGCAAGGAAGACGGCCTTTCCAAAGGTGAAAACTTGGAGACCATCCAAGAGTGCTTCAAGGGTAAGAAAGTCTCATCTAGGATTTGATATGTTGGGCATAAATGCGATTAGACCTAGAAAGATACTTGGGAAAATGGATATATAGTATTATGCTCAAGATGATTTTAAGTTTCGCTTCCACCTCTTGAATAGTTGATTCATGCTTATTGTAGCCTAAGATCCATTAAATTTGAATTTATATACATATGTCCTTCACGTGTCTCCCATAGAAGGCACACTAGTTGTTCCATATCCTCTTCGATGGGTCTTGCTTAAGAAGAAGTTGTCTCTTAAACCAAGGCTAATTCTTTATCTCATGGAGTATTTCCTTTGTTATCTGTTGGAATTTTAAAAAGATTTTAAAATTTTTAACCGTTTTTATTTATTTAATTATTTTGGCTGTTTTATTTTATTTATTGTGGGGGTTATAAATATTTAATTTTTCAGGTTTTATTTGAATGTCTTAATTTTCTAGTTTAATGTGGTGAAGGTTACGTGTTATTGGATGCCTATAAAAGGTCACTCCTCCTTCACATTTGAAAAAACACAATACACCATCAAAATATCACATACCACAATCTGATTATCTCCTCTTCTACTTTTTATACTTTCTCTACTTATATTATTATTTTGGGCAATGGTTCTGTGACTTGGATACCTATATCCGTCTATGAACATGCTCATAGCGGATCTTAAGTTTGTGTACAAGGGGTCTTATCTTGGAGTCTTGTAGACCGTCAGTACCTGAATGTAGGGAGGCTACAAAGGCTTTAGGACAACGTCTTTGACGTGCTTCACCGTACCAAGCTCTCCTTCTTACTTATAATTTATTTTACTTTTACTTACCTATCAATTTGTTTTTCTTCAGTTTCATTGCACCTTAATAGCTTTCCAATTTGTTTATATGTTATTTATAATATAAAGGTTTTTGTATTTAGCTTTACGGAAAGAGAAAAACTATATTTTTTTTATAACATTATCTCTAGAGGCATGCTAGATTTTACTGATATTTCCATTTTTGTGTGGCTGTTCTTGCAACCCCTTGATGTATTTTTTTGCTTTTTATAAGGTTTGAGCCATGGTAGAATCATAAAACTTGCAAATAGCACCATAAAGTAAGTTGTCCAACAATAGATATTTTTTAAATACTCTGACCATAGCCTTATCATTGGAATTCTTGATATTGGCTTTTCCGATTTTCATCTCACCATCTCACATCTCAATCATTTAAAGTGATGTTCTCAACTTCTTTTATGCAAGATCCTTGACACAAACAAAACAATATATAAATTTCATAGTAATGCAAATAACATAAAGGCTTATTTACTGTAGTGCCCCCTAAAACTTCGGTCAAATCTCACATTGCCCCCCAAAACTTAAAGTGGCCCATTTACCCCGCTTGACCGTGGTTTGGTAACCCACTTTACCCCCTGACGTCAACTCCATCCAAAACTCTATTAAAATTGATGATGTGGCAAGGGTGTTTAAGTAATTTTGTACATGTGAGTTATTTTTTTGCTGATATGGACTCCAATTAAACAATAAACAAATCAAACAAATTCAAAAAAAATAAGAACAACAATAAAAATTCAAAAAGACAAAAGAAAAAAGAAAAAGAAATTAAAAATTAAATTATTAGTAAGAAAAAAAAAACATCGCATCCCCTTTTGCCCACAGGTTCCCACCCCACAACCCCAACCTTCTCTCCCTACAGCCATAATTTCCCTTTTTCCTCTCTAGATCCAATCATTCACAGCCCATACCCCAACACAACCAATCCGCCATACAACAAAAATGGATCAAAATCCATGAATTCCTAGAAGATGGTTCGACGAAGGGAGGTAGGGGAAACCAAAGGCCTCCAAGTTTGTAACGAGGTCTCACAAAGGAGGGCTCCAGTTTCCGATGGGTAGGAGATGGGTACTTCTCCTCCATCGTCGTCGAAGATGAGGTCGCTGCACCACCACTTGTCGAGCGTGCCGTACTCAGAGGGACTTGTGAGAGTAGCGGGTAAAGATGATGGGGATGGGCTTAAAGCTGCTAATCTGTGCAAGAGAGAGAGAGAGAGAGAGAGAGAGAGAGAGAGAGAGAGAGAGGGTTGGGGAAGGGTGGTTGGGTTTCAAACAACCTAGATTTGAAGTTGGGTGTTGAGGTTGAGATGGGGATAAGAGCATGGGAGGATGAGATAGGGGTTGGATGAGTTTCTTTCTTCCAATGGTATATGCAGGAGATGAGAAGGGCGTGGGGATGGAGGTTGGGCGGTTGGGATCTAATTTTATTTTAATTAGTTTTAATGATTAGAACATCTAATTATACTTTTATCTATGTGGAGATGGGCTCCACTTGCACGTCACCCCTCAGTTGGTGGATAATGTGTTGGAATTTTTGTGAGTATTTCAAAATACAAAATTTATTTTATTATTTATTTTATGTTTCCAGATTTTGTGTGGTTTAATTACAAGTTTAAACTGAATTTATTTTGTAAATTTATTAGATGAATTGAGTGTTATGATTTGATTGTATATATTAATTTTGATTTCAAAAGCTTATTTGCGTTAGTTATAGTTGGAACAATTTTAGTCTTCAATTGGGATAATTATTGATTTGTTTTAATGGTCTTTATGCAGCTTTATTCTAAAAGCTTTGGTGTGGCAATTTCATACAAACTTAATTGGTTTTCAATGCTTTTGGCATTTAAAGATTTGAATTCAAAATTCATTTGCGTCAGTTTTTGTTGACCAATTTCTATTTTGCAATTACTACTTTGTTTTGCCATTAATTTGGTGATATTATAGCTATTAAGTTTGTGAAAACGGGCAGACACATTTGGTGATATTATAGGTATTTCTTTTAATGCCTTAGCTCCTATAAACTCCCTTTGAGAATAGCTGGAAAAGAGAGAAATTAGATTGACACATTTCTTCGTTATTTTCTCCTCCACATTTTTGAGTTTGTGTTCCAATTTGTTTTCTTTTATCAAGGGAAAGATTTGAGTTGTTCATCTGACCCAAGTATTGCGAGTGTACGCTTATAAGGGTCACAGGTTGTTGTATCCTTGAGGGTAGGGTGCCATACAACCTTGCTATACCGAGACATTGTCTTCGAGGGGCGAAATCTACTCTTAAGGACAGTGAATGACACGCCTCAACCTAAAACTATTATTCTACTCCAGTATCAGGGAGAACGATCTTCTACATCCCAAAAGATAAGTATCTTGCTGTAATTTCATTAATTTTATTTAATCTTCTATATCTATGTAAATTACAATTTCTCATAATTATTTCATATGATGTTTTGCAGGAAAAGTAGCATCATAAACCAAAATTCTCCAACATAATGATCTATGTGTATGAAACTAAAAAAATACCCCTACCACATCATCAATTTTCAGAGAGTTTTGAATGGAGTTGACGATAGGGGGCAAAGTGGGTCACCAAACCATGGTCAAGCGGGGTAAATGGACCACTTTAAGTTTTGGGGGGCAATATGAGATTTGATCGCAGTTTTAGGGGATGCTACAGTAAATAAGCCTAGCATAAATATGACAAATTACATAATATAATTAATATTTTATCTTATTCTCAGCCAGTGGCGGATCTAGGAATAAATATGGGGGAGATTTAATTTTGTTGAGTACCTTTTTCCACTCATACTTTCTTTTGGCCCTGGGATTTGGGCTTCTTTTTTGCTTGTATTCTATAATTACCTTTGGCTTGTGCTTTCTCCTCCTTTATTTCTGTTGTGGTGGCTTGTTCGTTGTTAACTCTTTTGTAGGGGTTGTAATTCTCCTGGAGCTCGTTGATTGTTGCACAATTAACGTCGCATTGCTTTTCTATATCCTTGCCTTTTTCATAATTTGCATTGGTGTTTGGTATTAGAGACATATGTTCCCTGTCTACTTCACTATGGGGTTTAGGGAGAGGAGAAGAAAAAGAAGAAGAAAGGAGAAGGAAGGTAGTGAAGAGAGAGAGGAGAAGAAAAATAAGAAGAAGAAAAGAGAAGTCCTACAACCCTAAACGCATGGTTCATTTATTTGCATTTATATTGCAAAAATACAACACTGGTCCTTAATGAAGTTGGTGCTTGTCTAGTTATGGATATTCATTCACAAGGTCCTTATATGAAACATATGGTTGATCCAAAATTTTCAACTGATTTTGTTAATGACACTCCCTCCTTCCCTTTGGCTCATTCCTCCAAATCACAGTTTCAATTGATGTTCATTCACCAACTATATGCTTTGGAAAGCTCAGTTTCTACCCTTGTTGAAGTGTACTAGTTTCATTGGATTTGTTGATAACACAAATCCTTGTCCCTTTCCCTACAAGTGTGACAGTCTCATACCACACCCTGCCTATACAGAATGGCACAAACTTGATCAACAGTTGCTTAGTTGGATCAACTTTATGCTCAACTACAGTGTGCTCTCTACTGTCTTCGCTACTTTACTGCTCGTGATGCTTGATCTCATTGGAAAAACATTTCAATTCCAAGTCTTGTTATTGTATTATTTAGTCGAAGCATCAATTGCAAACTACCAAGCATGGCAACTCTTCTATTACTACATATGCCAATCAAACGAATACTTTTGTCAATAATTTGGATATGGATAGCAAACCTGTGGATAACGATGATCTTATTGACCTAATACTTAATAGTGTCAGCCCGGTGTATGAGAGCGTCGTCAACTCTATTCAATCTCGTGAAAGTCCTATTGCTCTTTATGATGTTGTTGCTTTTTTGTTGATTGTTGAAACCCATCAAGAAGACTACTTCCATTGCTTCTGATTATAGAACCATTGTGTTATACGCTAATCATGGTCGTGACTCTTCACTTACTTGTCATCATGTTGTTAACTGTGGTTGTTGTGGTGACAATTTTGGTTCTCGTGGTGGCTTCTTTGGTCCTAGTCCTTCTCCTAGTTGTGGCTTTCTTCTGCTCCCTTGCAAAGGCCCAAATTATGTTCCCTTTAATGCTGGATGTGGTGGCTCCTCTTCCTCCTCTTATGGTAACCCTGTTGATTTTCAAGGACGTTATAATTATAGTGAATTTGGTCATATGGCTTGCCGTTGTTCTCACCCTCATATTGCTCCTTATGCCATGGTCGCCTCCTACTCTCCCACTCAGTCACAAACATGGTTTACCAATAGTGGTTCCTCTAGTCATGTTACGAATAGTGGTACTAAGATTTCTCACAACTGTGGTGGTTAGGATCAGGTTTTTGTGGGTAATGGTCAAGGTTTGCAAATTTCTAAAATTAGTAATGGTTCCATCTCTCAATTTCGTTTGAAAAAGGTTCTTCACTGTCCTTCTGCATTTCACAATTTACTCAGTGTTCATCAATTTGCATATTATAATTTTTTTTTATTTTAGTTTCACCCCATTTGATTTCTATGTGAAGGATCTCATCTCATGGAAGACGTTTTTCCACGACAAGAGTGAAAATGATCTCCATCTGTTCCGGCCCAATCCATCATCCTCTCAGTTTTTAGCCAATGCCATTACTCTCTTCAGTACCCATGCTTCTTCTTCTATGTGGCATAAATGCTTAGGTTATCCATCCCTTGCTATTTTTAAGAAGTTTACAACTCATATTTCTCTTAGTGGTTCTACTAGTAGTCAATTTTGTTCCA
Organism: Prunus avium; assembly: GCF_002207925.1. The sequence continues at coordinate 241,618 of NW_018922235.1, read as the reverse complement.
ATTTCCCATCAGTAAAACTACTTGTTTACCTTTTCAATTATGTTCTTATGTTTCTAGTGTTCCATTACAATTAGTTCATTGTGATATTTGGACATCCCCAATTTTATCTAATTAAGGTTTTAAGTATTTTATCCTTTTCATCGGTGATTATTCTCGTTATACTTGGGTCTATCCTTTGCGTTTGAAGTCCAAAGCTTTTGATTATTTTTAGAAATTTAAAACTTTAGTGGAAAACTTAATGTCCGTTAATCGTGTGTGCACCATCAAATCTCTTTAATGTCCATTCTCATCATGTTATTTTTGATGAATCTACCTTTCCTTTTCAAGTTTTTTTTTTCTTTCTAATTCTTCCAACGGTTCCCTCATCTTCTCATGGTACTTCCTCCCTTGTGGTTACACTTCCTTCTCCATGGAGTATATGCAGCAACCTTGTGGCTTTGAAGATCCTAAACTTCCTCATCATATATGACGCCTCCATAAATCTCTCAACGGTTTGAAGCAATCTCCTCTTGGATGGTTCTCTCGCTTCTCTGCATTTCTTCTTCACTCAGGCTTCACTGCTTCCAAGGCGGATCCTTCCTCGTTTATTTTTTGAAAGGATGGCCACTTCTTGTTTCTTTTGATTTATGTGGATGATATCATTGTTATCAGTAATGCTTTGTCACAAATTCAAGCCTTTATCAACTCTCTCTCCATTGTCAATTTGCCATGAAAGACTTAGGTGACCTCAATTATTTTTTGGGCATTAAGGTCAAGCGTACTATAGATGTGTTATGATTGACTTAAGCTAAATATGAGGTAGAACTACTCAAACGTGTTGCCTTGCATGAGGGTAATCCTTGCCTTACTCCTATTGCTATTGGTTCTCAATTGAGTTCTCTTCATGGCACCTCTCTATCTGATCCCACCAAATATTGTAGTGTTGTTGGAGCCCTTCAATATCTCACAATCACTCGTCCTGATATTTCCTTTGTTGTGAACCAAGTATGTTAGTTTATGCATCATCCCACAATTATTCATTGGAAGGTTATTAAACACATTCTCCGTTACATGCTTGGAAATTCCCATGATGACTCATTTTTCGAATCGATGATTCATCTTTGGTTGCCTCCACTGATGCCGACTATGCCGCAATCCCGATGATTATCTACAATAGGATATTGCATTTATTTTGGATCCAATCTTGTCTCTTGGAGCTTTAAGAAGCAACTAAACATCTTTCGCTCTAGCACCGAATTTGAGTATCATTAGTTAGCCTTTACTACTATGGAAATTTCATGGATTCATCAAATTTTGTGTTAATTACATGTCTCTTTGCCCTCTCCTCCTTTTCTTCGGTGTGATAATACGAGTTCCATTACCCTTGCTTCAAATCCTATTTTCCATGCATGTACCAAGCATTATGTTGTGGATTATTATTACATTCGTGAACTTGAGGTTGTCGGTTTGTTGCATCTTCGTTATGTTTCTACTCATACCCAGCTTGCCGACATCTTTACGAAGGGCATACCTATTCCTCCGTTCGCGTTTCCCAAATCCAAGTTGTTAGGCTCTTTGCACATTAGCTTGCAGGGGGAGTAATGAAGTACTATTATCTGCTGACCGGTCACCACACTTCTAGTCGACCGGTCATCACACTTCTAGCCGACCGGTCGTAATCCTCTAGAGCCTCCATCCGCTAATGCATGACTCCATGATAGGTGCTAATCTCGAGCCAACTGATTGGCAGCATAACTGTTGTTGTTGCACCAATTCATGAAACACAATCTTGTGATATTGTAATCTTGTGTAATAATATGTAGTTGTACAAAATAAGAATATGCTTAGAGACAAATATCTATCTTTTGTATAAATATCCAAGTTATGTGTTAATAAAAATCATCGAATTCAAACCTAAGTGAATCTCTGACATAAATGATACGAAAAATTAATTAGATAACAAGGAAGTAATTAGACAAATATTGAAAAACAATAATAGAACCAATAATCACAAAGAGGAGTGCAACAATAATCATAAAAACACTAACTTCAATTAAGCAAAATACATACAACTATTGACATAAGGCACTTTCCCTTATTCTATGGACTATGAAATTGATAAGAAATAAGAAAGTTAAGAACTCTAACATCAACATAATGCAATACAAAGGAAAACTATATCTAGAGAATGAGTTAGAAGAGCAAAAGGGGTATTGGGGGGCTGATGTTTTGCTATGAATATTTTTTTTTGTTCTCTTTACCTGATCCAAAATGACCTCGATTTGTCTTGGTTAAATTTTATTTTAAGTGACCTAGTCTAAAATGGCGTCGCGTTGGCTAGGTCTTTTAAAAAGAAAAAGAGAAAACCTGGCGCGTAGGTGCTGCTATGTGCAACACAACTTCATTCTGGCATTTGGACAAAAAACTGGTGGGCATTCCTCCCCAGCCACCCAAGACTTTCAGGGATCAATATCTGCAGATGCTATGGGATTTTCCTGCATCGGGGGGTTAGTTAACCACCTTTGTCTAAACATGGATTCGCCACTAAGAGTGGGTAACATGTAACAACCAGCATACATAAGTAAATATTTTACTAACATACTTGATGTTGTGGTGGAAAATGGTTGGTTCTTATGTATTATAGGACTTTCTTGTGAAGTGGAAAGTGGATATCACTTTGTATTCTTCTTTGTGAATGTTGCACTCAGGTCTGTGATTGACGCATCAATGCATGTCTAAGTTATGTCGCAGTACTTACCTCTTGGCCTAGTACCATCACCTGGTGGTTGTATGGTGAGGTAAGTTATGTGCATAATGTGATCTGGTGTCCTAGTTATTGAAGCCAAGTCACGAACCCTTGTGGGATGTTAAGATCTTCTTTTTGTGCTTTGTCTCATAAAAATGGAGGATAATCTCAAAAGCTTGCAGTTTATCCTGAGTGCCTTTCCCTGCTTCTCCAAGTGCAAGTGAAACATGATTAGCATTAAATTGGGGACCAAAAGTGAAGTACCTAATTGTTGATGGTCTCCAAACGTTTTTTTTTCCATACTCACACGGTATGAGGTGCTTGCATATTTAAAGACTTGCATGATGAGCTTTCGTCTCTTGGTTCTTCTTTGCCAATGTTTAAGGCCCTCCTGCATGATCTCTTCGTAGGCTCCCTAAATTTATGTGGTAGGGGAGTTTTAATTTTGTTGAGTACCTTCTTCACACATACTTTTGTTTGCCCTTGGATTTGGGATTGATGTGTCTTGTTCAATTCAATACTGTTATTAACCCCTTTGTAAGGATTGCAATTCTCCTAGAGCTCATTGATTGAATTGTTGATTATAGTTATCTTACATGTGGTATAAGAACCAATCAACAAGTTTTAGCTTTGTTTAGTATAGACATATATTATTAACAAACATGATTTTGTCAAGAGGGAGTATGTTGTATTATGTAAATAATGACATTTGATGTCCTTCATGCTATTGGACCCCCAAAGCCATGTTTAAGTAAAACATCAATTTCTTGCTCTCATTCTCGTTGTTAGGAGTTCATCAATGGCTCGCCATTCTATAGAGAATGTCAATTGGATTCATGAACTTAAAATCCAAGATTTGACCACCCATCTTGTCCACTTGTTAGGAGGCTATCAACATGCAAAGTCAACGTTGCTTTGATGTATGCAACCTCAAGGTTCAGATGAATATGTTTTCTTTCATGCATATTATCATTTGGTCACTAGTGGCTCCAATCATTTTGGATTGTGATAGGTATAATCTTTGTCGTGAATGTCGGGGGTGTCAAAATCAATGGTTGTGATAGTCCGGTGGTTGATTCAAATCACATCACAGCAGTAGATTAATATAATTTCTAGTAGTTTTACTGATTTCTATGCAATAATGCAATCCTTTTGTAATTAAAGTACTTACCTAGTTTCAGGTAGAGAAAGATGAACCAGTGCATCAGGCGAATGTGTTTTCTCTGAATATTTTTTGACCAATTTCTTATTGTAACACAGTGTATAAGGTTACTACAAAGTTGACCAATTTCACCTTATACCTATTTGTTATTGCAATGGATATGTTTTCTAGGTTGGTTTAATAGCAAATTGCGTCTAATCCTTCCATTAGATTATGTTGGAGATGTTCCAAGATTAAGTTGTCTCACTGGTTGTTGATGACCTTTTCCACTTTTGCAATGGTGATATTGAGTCTACTATCATTATTAAGAATGTTGTTGACAAATTTGCAGGTTTTCAATCTAATATTTCCAAGAGCAACCAGTTTCTTTCTAGTGATGCAGAGGATAAGTTGCAATTAATTATTCCTTTCGTAAGTTCAAAAAGTGATAATTTTGAAGATCTTTGTTGATTGGCCAGCCAACTCCTATTAGATATCTTGATGTACCACTTATTACTTCTAAGTTGACCTTCCACACTTGTGCTCCTCCTGTTCAAATGGTTGAGGCAATGATTAAAAGTTAGGAGAATAAGGCTTTATCTTATGTCAAAAGAGTCCCGATTATTTATGTTCTTTATTCGTCAAGTCTTTTGGGTCTATAATTTATTTATTCCCAAAAAAGTTTTGCGTGATATTGAGAGAAGAATGAGAACTTTTCTTTTGTCTTAAAATTTGTTGGGTTTGCACAATGGTAAGGGGAATTAGAGTGAGGTGCACATGCGCAAGGATGAATGTGGTCTTGGTATATATCAAATGCTTACATACATGGAACAAGGCTCTAATGGCAAAACATGTTTGAAATATCATGAAGTGTGACTGCAACCTTTCGGTTTCTCTCATGTCTTGCAGTCAGGGTATAGTAGAAACCTCTTGCCCGGTGTGTGATCAATAAAGGGTAAAACTAAATAAAAAAAAAGCTCAAACAGAGGTTAAAATAAACTTTTCTTATAACAATAACTCAAGTTTGGTTCGGCCCGACTTTTGGTTTGGAAAGATAAAAATAAAATAATAGAGAAATAAGATTTATAGAAAAATAAGGAGAAGAGAAAAATATGTACAATTGATAAAATAAGAGAGGAAGAGATAAAAGAGAGAAAGAAGTGAAGAGATAAATAGGAAGAGAAATAGAAAGAAATAGGTGGAAAAGAGAGAAAGACAAAAGCACAACAAGAAGAGATATGGTTCATCGAAAAGAAAAAGAAATTGGGTTAAAGTAGTTATTTAGTTGGGTATAAATTGGAACTAAGACATTTGGGTATTAATTAGACTAAAATATCTAAATATTACTTAGAGTTACTAATGTTATTTGAATATTAATTAGGCTTACTAATAATTTCATATATAAATGGATAAGTAAACATAACATAACCGGTCCGGTTCAATTTATACCGGTTTTTTCAAGATAAAAATTGAGACGATAATTGATCCAAAGCTGTTGGGTTCGATTTTTGAGCCTATGTTGACTTTTTTAGTCAACACCATTTTTTCTTAGTTTTTTTTGAATCGGTTCATCAATTCACTAGTTCAAATGCCCACCCCTACTTGCAAGGTCTATAAATGGGTGAGCGAAACCATAGCTCAGTAGGGACAAAAACTTTATCATAGTAAATTGATATAACTACGATCATACAATCAAGTATCAAATCAATGATAGTAATCCATGAGTGCAATGTGTGCTCTTCATCTATTGTCAATAATTCATATAATTGAACAAGAAGACCTTGCATGTCCCGCTTGCCAAATAGCACGAAGATATGCATAATAATTAGCGAGAGGTTTTTTAGCTTGTCTCATATGCATAGCCTTTTGAGATAAATCATACACTAGAGATCTATTATATCCCTCAAAATAGATTTTGTATATAGCATCCCAAATTCTCTTTGGTGTAGGCAAACAAATGAACATGTTCATCACGTCGGGTTCCATGGCACTAATCAGCCAACCTTTCACAATAGCATTATATATACATTCGCCACTACTCATAGAATGTATCTGTTGGATTGGGTTCAGTAGTACTCCTTGTCAAATAGCCATATTTGCCATGTCCTTCAACAAATTTCTCAATAATCTGAGACCAAAGAGAGTAATTGGTGCTATTTAGCTTAACACCAAAAGGAATTGAAATAGTTTCCGCCCATAGTGGGAAAGATCATGGTAGATGTTTGTGTTGTCTTGATATGAGAATCCTCACCACTAAATAAAAAACATTCCTCAATTCCTCTAGTCATGATAGTTTGTTACCAAATAGAAATTGGCAAAAAAGAATCAAAGAAGAATTGAAGACTTGATTGGGTTTGATAAAGTAGTCGGTGTAAAAGAGTGTCGCGGTGGTCTTGCGGCATCTAGGTTGGGCTATTGTCAGTTATGCGGACTTCGGTCGTGCGACATGGTCGCAGTGTGCGGGTAAGTGCTCCAAGTAGGGTAAATAATCAGTGTAATTTATTCTTCTCTTTAGGAGGTATTTATAGGATTACAAATATACAAAAGTCAAATAGGAAAGTAAATACTATCCTGTCTAATAATCTTAAATTACAACCAATTACACAATTATCTCTTGATATACAGAGGAATTTATAGACTCATGCTAATAATAACATCATTCAAATCTCCACTTGACTTAAGATTCAACTTCCCCCTTATGTGTGTGTGTGTGTGTGTGTGTGTGTGTGTGTGTGTGTATATATCTCTCTTTGTTGTACCCAAAATGCCTCTAAGACCCACCCTCCAAGGCCCAAAACAAAGTTAAGCTCAACTCGCTTGAGGAAGCAACTGAACCCTACCCAAAACTGGCTTCTTCTAAAGACTACCCGAGTTCGATTGAGATCAACTAGAGCTGCCTATGGCCATGCATCAACCATACATCAAGGCTTGAGGAAAGGCCCAAACATCGAGCGAGGCCCACCAAGTGCGATCACATGAAGCATGCTGATCTCGGAATAGGAATAACCACATGTTGGGATCCCAATCCCGAAGATGCCACGTCATCGGAGACCCAAAAGTCCCACCACAGTACCTTTCAATCCTTCTTTGGGGAAAGATCTGACTTAGGGATCAGAGGGTGGTTGGTGACCTTACCACCACCTCTAGTGACCCTTTCTTTGTCTTTTTTCTCATGAAAGTCAACATCCATTATCCGCTACAGTACAATCCCCCCAAAAGTTCAAGGAAAAGAAGCTTTATAGAAGTATGTTTGTCAAATCCAAGAGGGCCATCCTTGAGGAAGGCTAGAGTAAAGGGTTTGGACATGCTTTAATTTGGTAGTGTGAAAATCAAGCATCAACTCTCTCTCTCTCTCTCTCTCTCTCTCTCTCTCCAACGCCCCAGCCACAGCCCCAACCCCAACCCAACCCCAACCCCTTCAAACCCCTTCAACCACAACCCAAATCAACCTTCACCCACATCTCCCTCACCCAGCTCCCCCTCTTCCCCGACCCAGAAAATCGAGTCGACACCCCTACCAAGCTCTTCTTTGCTATTGCTGGATTATCTTCCCCACCAAGCAGGCATGGGGTGGGTGGTGGTTTGGAATTTTTTTGGGGGTGGAGTAGCTGAAATTTTTTTAGTTATGTGAAAGAGTAGGGGAGAGAGTGAGGAGAGGGGGAGAGTGTGGGTATGGGTGGAGAGAGAAATGAATTTCTTAGTTTTTTGTTAATTTTTTTTTTTTTTGAAGTTTGAAGTTATTTATTTTTGAATTTGCTTTTGCCACTAATTTTAATTTTGTTTATATACTTTATTTAATTTAAGTAAAAAGACAATCCTTCCCTTGAATTATAGGTGGGCATCTCATCCAAAAAATCCACGTATTGACCATACCATACTGACAGTTTGGTTTGGTTTGGTTTGGTTTATTTTTTATTTTTTATTCTTCCTATCTAATCCATATCGAAAAATTTGGTTAAAAGATCAGGTAACACTATCCCTAACCCGACGGAAATCCGTACCAAACCGAACTAATGTATGTGAACTAATTTTTGTTATAATGTATGTGTATATATATATTATATGTGTGTGTTATAGAATATAAGCCTATAATTAATATTACTATTTTGCATTTGTCATGGTGCTATATTCTATTTTTTTTTTTCTTCTAAGATTGAATTATTATCCCTGATGAAGAAAGGATCCCTAAGTTGGAGTTTTTCAATTATAGCATTAGTAATAAATATTTTTATTCTCAAGAATTTTTGTTAAATGGTACTACCGGCCTATCGAATTAATCCGAACCGAATAAGCAGTTAATCGATTTGAAAGGTTAAAGGTTCTAATGGTTGGTTAATGAAAGATCCGTACCAAACCGAACTAATGTATGTGAACTAATTTTTGTTATAATGTATGTGTATATATATATTATATGTGTGTGTTATAGAATATAAGCCTATAATTAATATTACTATTTTGCATTTGTCATGGTGCTATATTCTATTTTTTTCTTCTTCTTCTAAGATTGAATTATTATCCCTTCGTGGTCTGACTGTAATTATGTCAAACCTCAGGGGCTCTAAGTGAAATTCTCCCTTGTTTTTGTTGTTATCTTAGGTTGTGTGTTTCTTTGGTTGCACTGTCCCCTTGTGTTTTCTTAGTTGGTCTTTTGACCTTGTTGTTTGTTGTTTGGGCTTCGCTTCGCCCTATTTTTGGTTAATAAATTCATTTAATTAGCAAATTAACAAAAATAAAATTAGGTACCAAAGTTGTTTCCCCAAGTTTTATTTGATATGTATAATGCATAATTAATCTGGATCTTTCTTGTAATATTTTTGACCTAAAGATATCCTCAAATATTACCTATATCAAAATTTTGAGAATTATTTTGATGCTTGTAATATATAACATTAGTTTTTTTTAATAAAGAAAATGAATAAAAGTATTTATAAAAACACCAAATTGGGTTTAAATAAAGAGAAATGCTCTCAAATAGCACTTATCACTATATCGATATTACCTCAATATGATATTTAAAATATCGATATGATATCATTAATTTGGTACATTTCATGATAATCTTGATATAACATAAATAAATAAAAATATTGTGTCTCAATAAAATTTTAATTTTTTTTTTGTCAATATTGTTAAATTATAAGATAATTGTTTATTTGAAATTTTACTAACATACGGTGGTATTTGGGGGCTTTTCCCTAAAATAAATTAACTTAAAAGAAGGCCAAATTGTAAAAGTTAATTTGGATGAAGAAGCCAAACCAAACGAAGGAAAACAGAGAAGAAACAAAATGCCCCGTCTTTGAACCTTTCCTTTCTCTCTCCATAATCAAAATTTAATTGGGTGCAAACAAAAACATGCAGACTCAATTGTGCACTCCTTTACTTCAATCAATCTGCCCAAACAGGTCCAATGGGTTTCGAATTTTAGACACATAGAAATCAAAAACTCACAACGCGAGAGAATCCCCGGAAACTCACACCATGGAAGGTATTGTTGTTTTCCTCTCTATCTGAGATCGTTTTTGAGATATGGGTTTTCTATTTTCTGATTGATTTATGTGAATTTTTGCATTGCATTGTTTGTTTGTATTTGGGATTATCTTGTATGCATGGAGAATTTGTTCTAATGGTGAAGATGTTGTCTGGGTTTTATTTATTGGCTTCTTGGTTACTGAGAAACTTACAAAAGGAAAATGGGGTTTTCATCATGTTGTTTTCTGTTTCCTACTGTATAACAGTACCAATACTAGTCGAGTCTATTGAGAAAGGAGATGGAGAAGAGTGTAATATTTCATTTATCTGCATTAGCCTAATATATTTTTATATAATTTCCATGCTTTACGTTTCCTACATTTTCTTTTTAGACACAAGATTAGGCCTTAGGGTTTTTATTTATCTAAGTTTTATTTTTCTGAATTTCGTTAGTCTATCAGCAAAAAGGTGATCGTAACATCATTAATCACCAAGATATGGAAATCTCAGGAAAGGCTTAAATTTTGTAGAGATGATGCCCTTAATATATTTTTTGGGAGTTTTGTTCGACTTTATCGATTCTTCTGTAAATGCTGTGGTTAATAGTGTAAGGTGTTGTCCTTGTTATATGTTTGAGTATCAAATGTTCTGGTGTTTGATTAACAAACCTCAAGTAATTAGATTTGCTATGATTGAATTGGAAAATTTGTTTCCAAACAAGAAAGTTTACAAAAAACAAGGGAGTAACTGGTTAGTTGGTAGATTAATATATGGAAAAGTGAGGTAAGTGAAGATGGTATCACATAAATTTTGCTGAAGTTAGTAAAAGGAAAAAAAAAGCTATCCATTTGTAAATATTTTAATGGCATATAATATGGGTGGATGGCAATATCAATTAGTTTAACTTAAGAAAAGCCTATGATGATAAATAAATGAAAAAAACCGTCAAGAAAGTTTGTGAAACAAGGTTCTTTTAGGTATGTAACCATGACCTATGTACATGTACAAAATTTATGTGAAATCAAGCTTGTGAAACAGGATGCTGTTAGGCATGCAACCATGACCTATGTGCAATTACAAACTGGATTTTACTCACTGAGGCACACTTGACTCATTGGTCAAGGCTGTGGAAGGGACTTGTGCGAAACATAAGCTTCAATACTTTTTTATTGAAGAGAAGATAAGCTTCAGTACTGTCTGTTTTAGAAATTAGAATGCCCTCCTCTAAGAGTCCCACTAGTTGATCTAGGGGATTAAGCAACTCTATTAGAATTATGCATGACCGCCTTATTTGCTGAAGTTAAGGCAATCTAATGTACTTCTTTAAGGCTGGAGCTGTTATATTTTATTATGAAGACCTATGTTGTATACTTGTTTGTATGTTTGTGAAACTTGAGTTAAATGTTTTTGGGTTTAGGGTTTATGTTTTTGAGTTCAAGAACAGCAATGCTTTCAAATGTGTTTGTGAACTTAGGCATTTTTGCTGAATGGTGTCTAGTTTTGGAAGATTTTGTTCTAAAGGTTCAGTTCAACCTGTGATCATGTCTGCAACCTAGGAAGGAAGGAATTGCATATTATTCCCTCCATTTTATATTTCTCTTAGAAGGTCTTTCTTATATGTGGCGATTGTCTTATTCTTTGTTGTCTCCAATAAGAAAACAATATATAAGCATAGCCACACCTATAATAATCTTAATGAAGACATGTGAACATTATTGCAAGAATAACTTTGCAAGAGTTCTCAATTTCATATTCGTAGTCTTTGGCATTGTTGAATTACAAAGTAACCATTCTTAGCTTCTTTCTCACCCTCCCAGGTTGTTTCTCACTTAGGGGAAATTTAAGTGATATAGAATTTGTAGAATTTTCACATTTGATATCTTGCATTAGTAGTTGGTTTTTCATCTTACTTGTGCTGAGAGGAGATATTGGGCTATTCAGGGATCTGGGGTTATCTCTTGTAAATCTTTTTTCTTTCATTGCTAAACAATCCGAAGCATCCCACCTTTGATCCTTGTAATATAAGTTGAGATATTGGGCTATTCAGGGATCTGGGGTTATCTCTTGTAAATCTTTTTTCTTTCATTGCTAAACAATCCGAAGCATCCCACCTTTGATCCCTGTAATATAAGTTGCAAATCTTTGGTGCCTACCAAAATGTCCAGTCACTTGCTTGGCTGGTGGCTCATGGTAACATTATCACATGTGATATGCTTCAAAAGAGCAGGAAGTACTCTTCATTATCTCCTCATTGGTGTGTGCTGAGAAAAACTCCCCCTAACGTCCCAAATCTGGAGTAGACTAATCCTGGCTTTTGTTTTGGAATGGGTAGGAATTGATACTCTTTTCCATATGAATTCTTTCTGGGAAGGAAATTCAAGAAGAAAACTGTCACCCTCTGGCGATGGGCTGTTTGGCTCCATTTGGGTGCTTTGGTAGCAAAGGAATAGCAGAATCCTTGATAATAGAGAGGAAAATTTAGCTCCACTGTGGGACATAATTCTCTATCATGCTTCCCTGTGGGCTTCCTTGTCTAAGAAATTTAAGGATGCCTCTTTAGTAGGATTCATCTGGATTGGGCTGCTTTTTTAGACTAAGTGTGTTAATTTGTTTTGTAAAGACTCGGGCATTTTTTATTTTTTTATTTTAGTGGGTGGGTGTGCTGTTAATGGACTTCTTGTCCATCATGCTCTATACTTCTCTTTTCTATCATTAATCATTAATATCTGATAATATTAATGGATGCAAAATAAGCATGAATATGATAATATCTGCTGATATAAAGATCACTTGGTGGTGCGGATGCCACAAAATTCTGTAATTATTTTCCAAGGAGGGATACAAACAAGAGGAGTGTATATGTTATCTGTGTCACTGAGTATTTACCCAACACGTTGAATTTCATTTGTCATGAAGGTGCCGTCTTGCTTCTTGGTAAAATCTTCGCACAGAATCCTACCTTCACAGGGGATTTTATTTAGAACTGGAGGGGGAAGATGATTGGAGAGAGCTAGCCCCCATTCTGTTTCCCATAGTTTGATTATGGTAGGCAGGGATATTGAAAATCTAGTTGAAGTTGAGAAACTATTTGTTATACGAGTTAAATGTTGAAAATTAGAATCATTCCCTGATCTCGGTTATTTTGCACGATTTAAATGCTGGTGGGAAGATATAGCATAGGTGGTAGTGGATCATATGGGGAAGTCATCATTGGTCACTTTTTAGGTCATTTATGCTTCAAAGAAGATGGCGACTTTCCATGTGAAGGATTTGTTAAATTTGATTGAGGCTATGGTGGGGAGCGAGTGTACTCGGATTCTCATCTTTAATTTGTTGTTGACATTTTTTCTCCTCAACAAGTGAGGAGGAGAGATGTGGTAACTTGGTACATAATAAAGATTTTTTTCAGGTTAGTCTTGGGTTTAAAGACAATTGGCCAAGAGTGTGCTGGTAGGAATAAATGTTGAGGAATGACTCTTGGTGTTCTTATCCCAGGGAGTGGGTTGTGAGATAGGTGAGTGCCTTTGAACTGTTTGAGACTTCGGGGAGTACTCCGTGTATCGTTTTGGGCTCGGTGTAAATATTTTTGCATGCTCGCTGGTGGGATTCAAAAGTGATTGTCAGAGGTTCAAGCCGATGTCCTCGGAGGGACCTTTCTCAAGGCTTTGGTGTTTTATCTTCTATTTTGCGAGAATGGGGAGAGTATCTGTTTTTAGAGATAAATGGGTTGGGGATCTCCCATGTGTACCCTGTCGTTCCTTTTTCAATAGAGTTCTCGTTTCCTATATAAAAAATGGGGAACCAGGAGGAAGGTGTTGTTGGTGCTCCATTCATATTAAGTGGAGATGCCAATGAATTAGAAAGGGATGTTTTCGAAGATTAGAAGTAAAGGATTTGAAGGAATACAGTATGTATTCTTAACAGAATATGTAGTCCCGACATAGAAATGGTGAAGGATTCTTGTGACTGAACTCAAGTAATATGGAGGAGGTTATGTCGAGTCTTATATTGATACCTGGAAGCTGATTGGGTATTAAATATGTTCTGATAGATGTATATTATCCTGATGCAGGACGCATAGGACCTAAATTTATTAGTTTCCTAATGTATTTGTTAGTTTCCTAGATTCTCTAGTTTTCCCAATTCTAGTAGGATTTCTACTTTTTCAGATTTCCAGATTTCTAGTTTTATGTTTCCTATTTTATTTGGGTTAGGATTTCTGTTTAAGCAAGGGATTTTTAACCTATTATGTCTAGGTTTTAGTTTGCTATAAATACCCCCATGTAGTTCTTTAAAATTCAGATTTTGGATATTGAGTAAACCTTCTCTTAAAACTATGTGATTTCTGTCTTTCCTTCTCGGTTCTCTGATTTCGGTCCTTTCTTTCGTCCCTTCGATACATATTTTCGTCTCCTCGACCTCTGATATTCTTCTTGTTCTACTGTTCTGCCCTTTCTTTCGTCCTTTCGATCTATATTTTTGTCTCCTCGATCTCTTATATTCTTCTATGTTCTATTGTTTGAGTGCTTAATCTAATACCTACGGGCTGTTCTACATCATATCCTATCATTGATTTCATTTTGTGACTAATATATCCTCTTTCACTTTTTGGTTGATTTTTAGAATCAAATGAACTGCATTCTGAGGAGAATAAAACTTCCCAAGATAATAATAATAAGAAAAGAAAGCTGAAGACACCAGCCCAGCTTATGGCTTTAGAGAAATTTTATAATGGTAAGGATTCTTGTCTTGTCATATCTTTTGTCTTGCTCAGTTTTGAGTCATCAAATTTCTCAAAGGAAAATTCTTCTTTTTCCAGAACATAAATACCCTACAGAGGAAATGAAATCACAAGTTGCGGAGCAGTTAGGATTGTCAGAAAAGCAGATATCTGGATGGTTTTGCCACAGAAGGTTAAAAGACAAAAGATTGTCAAGAGATGAAACTTGTGCTAATGGACGGCAAGATCGTTCAAGTGGTGTTATTCAGGATCGGGCTAGTGGACTTGGGCAAGACTCATGTGGCAGCACTAAACATGGAGATCATAGGTATGTTGATCCAAGGGAGGTTGAAAGTCGAAGGCTTTCTGGGCATGATTTCCCAGCTGCAGATATTACCCGTGAGTATAGGAGTCACTATACCGAAAGAGTTGGTGGCATGGATAATACATCTTCAGAAAGTAGCTCGTCTTTACAAGATAGGTTCTTTACTCAAAATGAGGATCCGTATGATGTGGAAACTTCTAGATACCTAGCACATAATGGAGTCTTTTCACCCATAAATCCCAGGGGCACAGAGAACATGGCATATAAGCCCTCAGGGTATTTGAAAGTGAAAGGTGAAGCAGAAAATGCTGCTATTACAGCTGTTAAGAGGCAACTTGGGAGGCATTATCAGGAGGATGGTCCCCCATTAGGTGTAGAATTTGATTTGCTTCCTCCTGGTGCATTTGAATCCCCGATTATCGATTCAGTCCATGGTACGTCATAATATAGTTTCTGATAAGAACAAATTTCATATTCCATGAAGTTAGTATTCTGAGAACAGAAAGCTTGATTATCGTTTTTAAGATCTTTTTACTCAGCTTGTATTGATGCTCTCATATTATTAATTATATTTTCTTTGGGTCAGCATCGTACAAATAGATTGTGAGGTATGCTTATGTACAGGAGATGATTCTCTTTTTGGCTCAAGAGGAGAACTGAACAAACTGTGAGAGAGTGTAAATGTTGCATTGAGAGAGGACATGATGATGGTTTATGAGAGAAAACGTGTAGTGATTGGTGTGTAGTTGTTATTTTTATTATCTGCTTTGTGCATAGGTGATGCAAATATTATCATTTTGTGTATAACCAGTGAAACAAGATTTTTAAGGTGTTTTGACATTTTATTGTATTATTTTACAGTTTCATGTAAATTATGCAAGTTGTTCTGTATGGAAGGCTGATGTTTATATTTACCTGATTCTACTGGCACAGGGCTTTGTCCAGTGAAGTAGCATAAACTTAGAAATCTTGAACTTCATTGTAGAGCCTATAATTTAATCTAATGTTTTATAATATAGCTTCCTGAAGATAAATTTACTTAAACTTATGCCTTGAAGCAGTGTTAAAATTTACTAGCTAGGCTTTTGAAACATTGAAATAACATAAACTAGCCCTCTCACAAGTGGTTGAGTTTGCTTTCCTATTTTTTGGCTTCTATTTATTTATTTTTTTCTGACACTTTTTTATCACATGGGTAGTTGGAGGAAAGTGGAGTAATTGTCAGATTAAGTGGACTTTTACTGGCAGTGTGAGTTAGAGGTAGTTTTGTAAGATTCACATCAAAAGACAAGAAAACTGTCCTAATAAGATAAGGTGTGTTAACGAATAAGTAGTAGTTTGTAGAAAGAGAAAAGTGTGGAGGGAGGGAATCCCCTTTCTATAGTAGTGTAAATATAGAGAAGATGTGTGCGTGGATGTGAAGATTCTTAATATCTAGTGGGGTGAAGGACGCTGAAGTACATACAACATAGATAGAAGCTCTGATTTGAATATGTATGTGAGTTATATATCTCATATCTGTGCAAATATGTTTTGTTTGATACGTCATTGTACTAATGATGTTTTATGCGTATATGAATCAGCAGTATTCCAATACTTTCATGCTTTGAACTCTGCTTTGTGCATAGGTGATGCAAATATTATCATTTTGTGTATAACCAGTGAAACAAGATTTTTAAGGTGTTTTGACATTTTATTGTATTATTTTACAGTTTCATGTAAATTATGCAAGTTGTTCTGTATGGAAGGCTGATGTTTATATTTACCTGATTCTACTGGCACAGGGCTTTGTCCAGTGAAGTAGCATAAACTTAGAAATCTTGAACTTCATTGTAGAGCCTATAATTTAATCTAATGTTTTATAATATAGCTTCCTGAAGATAAATTTACTTAAACTTATGCCTTGAAGCAGTGTTAAAATTTACTAGCTAGGCTTTTGAAACATTGAAATAACATAAACTAGCCCTCTCACAAGTGGTTGAGTTTGCTTTCCTATTTTTTGGCTTCTATTTATTTATTTTTTTCTGACACTTTTTTATCACATGGGTAGTTGGATATCGGTGTTTATCTTCTTGTGTCTTGTGGACTTTTACTGGCAGTGTGAGTTAGAGGTAGTTTTGTAAGATTCACATCAAAAGACAAGAAAACTGTCCTAATAAGATAAGGTGTGTTAACGAATAAGTAGTAGTTTGTAGAAAGAGAAAAGTGTGGAGGGAGGGAATCCCCTTTCTATAGTAGTGTAAATATAGAGAAGATGTGTGCGTGGATGTGAAGATTCTTAATATCTAGTGGGGTGAAGGACGCTGAAGTACATACAACATAGATAGAAGCTCTGATTTGAATATGTATGTGAGTTATATATCTCATATCTGTGCAAATATGTTTTGTTTGATACGTCATTGTACTAATGATGTTTTATGCGTATATGAATCAGCAGTATTCCAATACTTTCATGCTTTGAACTTTATTCCTTGACATGGTTCTATTGTGATCAAGCCTTTTAACTTTGTCTTTCTGCATTCTTCAAATCTTTACCATTTTATCTTTTGGTTTCAGTTGTTAGAGTAGTTACAAAAGCCTGTGTCAGTTGGTTAGTCAGGCCCAAGAAGTGCTGACTGGGCCTATAGTCTAATTTTTTTCTTGCAGTGGACAGGAGACGGTCCGGTCAAAGTGTAATAGAAGCTGAATTATTGTGTTTGAGAGAAGATGAACTGGGGCCTTGGGCCCTCCATTATTTTAGCTATTCTTTACAGTAATTATTTCAATGTATCTAGTGTAACATTTTCTTGTGTAGTTTTTTCTCTTTATAATATGAACTTCCAACTTTTTTGCCTGTAATTGGAGCACTAACGTTTTGACCTACTCTCTGAGTGGTTTGCTATAAATTCCAGGTTTAATAAGGGGCCTTACAGTTTAAACTGGGGGAAAGAGAGGGGTGGTGAACTCCCCTACTCATTTCGTGTTGGATATCGGTGTTTATCTTCTTGTTGCCAATTTCTGTTGTGCATTCTCTTTTGAAGCTTTTGGAACCATTTGTTTCAGATTTTGATTCATCCTGATCTCGGTAGATATGATGGTTAGACTATTAGCGTTAGCGTACAATGTGTGTGCAAATTCGAAATTGTAGGTTTTACTGAAAACAAGTAATAGTTTGTATAGTGTATTTCTTTTGATTCTACTCTAACTATTTAGATATTTTTAATGTTGATGAATTTGGAACTTTGTCGGGGATATATGATATCATGGAGTATCATGGAGAATGTTGTTAACAAGGAATACAATGGGAAGAAAAAAAAAATTTATTCATCAAACCACCAAGCTGCTTACTTTTTCAAGAAAAAAAAAAAAACAAACCAAGTTGCTCTATAGGCATTAGCACATCAGTCTTTTTGCTGTAATTTTCAATGCTTGTTTAGTCTGGGAGTTCATTATTTTCTATGCATGCTTGCTAACGAAGCTAAAAAATTGTTTTGCCCTCTCTTTTATTTTGAAGTTATACTCTAGAGGAGTGTGATTTGCTTTCATTCACATTCTTGAGTCTCTTAGTAGTTACCTGGAATGTTTATTTGAATATTTATATATTCCGGAAGTGTATTCTTATTTCTTTTTTGTTCAATGCTATGCAGAACCATCCATTGTTGGGAATCCTGTCCTCCATTCTCCTGACATTTCTGGAGTGAAAGGGCAACTTAGTCCAAGAACTGTAAGTGGACCTTCTGATGCATTTGTGTTATATTTAGACAGATCTAGTTGGGGAAAGGGTGTGAAAACTTCATGGCATAGCTAATTTATTTGTTTATCTCAATTATAAAAGATAATAATGGCAAGGAAATTTTATCTAGTCAATTGATATTGATTCTGAATGCTTAGGTGCCAGTTATTCTTCATAAATCAATTTTTCTACAGAATACCATTCTAGATGAAATAATGTTATTAGTTTTTAAGTCCAGATTCAGAGTCTGGCCACGTTAGTCTGACAAGAGAACAATTATTATTATTATTATTTTAAAGGAAAGGATGAAATTTTATTTCACAAAAGAAACTGAAGAAAACATTATCCTATTCATATGTGTGTGTGTGTGTGTGTGTGTGTGTGTACTGGAGGGGGATACCACCTGTTCCTGTTTCCCAGGATGTGAGAGGCGGTGCTTGACTTATGTATTGCCAGTCGATTGGGCTCTCACATCCCGCAAAATGGTATTTTGATCCTTTGTTTATGTGTGTTCCTTTCACAACCAAAACATGTAAAGGCTTTGTTAAGAAATTTCCGTGGGACATCCTTGTGATTTATCATTCAAAACTATGTGCAAGTGTATGCAACTTCATCATCTTTGATAAATTCAAAGTTCAGAATTTTAGAATCTCAAATCTCTTTGGTCATTTCCCTTAGGCCCAGGTGCGAGACATGTTCTGTTATGAGTTGAGGTAGAGAGAGAAGATTGTTCTACTTTGGTTACTGCCTATTTTGTAATTGTTATATTTTAGGGTAGATTACATTTTTTACCCACATAAACTATAGCGGCATTTTCACTTTGGTGCATGACAATCAAAACCTTACAATGCCATACCCAAAGTTTGCGCCATCTTTGAATTTCAAACTTCCGTTAGTGTCTCCATCAATTTAGCCATTGTCTGCTGATGTAGAAGTAGTGGGTCCCACAAATTTGATGAAGATTATGCCATGTGGGAAAAATTGATTATAAAAAAAGCCAAATAACCTTTTACATGTTTAAAAAATTGAGAATCAGATAAGTAATTGAAAGATTTAAAGATAAAAATTAGAAACTAAACAACATAAAAGGAAAGAAACCCAATCTTCCCCAATTCTCTTCGACCCTCATCTCCTCCCTTCTCCCTCATCTATCCCCATGGCAGATCTGCCATTGCAGATGAAACCAAACCCATCTTATCTCCAACGCCTAATTAAGAGTCCAAACAATATATGCTGCACAGCCTGTTGGCGACAAGACCCAAATCAAACCCATTATCACTAATCCAATGCTGTCAAAACTGGCATTATTGGGTTTGGAACGTTGGCCAGAACTTCTTTTGGTGTTGGGTCTTTAATTTGGTGGATAGGTCTTAGTGAGCAGCACCTAGATTTTTTCCTTTATGGTCCCCCCATATTCTGCAGGTTCAAAATCTGGCAGACCGTACTGTACCATAATCTTCTCTATCTTCAGTGCACCACCATTGCTGACTCTAGATGTGTGCCAGCAGATACAAGCCATGCCACCTGCATTGCATTATCACCATTGCTGTGAACCCTATCCTTTACTTCCAAATCCTCTTCACCCTCTGAAATGTAAAACAAAAGCCCCCAAGATAGAACTACTACGACAGTTCTATGAACCGTTACATCTCCTGGATCTTGGCTGGTCCACAACTGTAGTACTTCCTCTTCCAATAGAATCACATCCACATTCTTAAGCCTGAACCGCTTTATTTATTTATGAATTTATTTTTAGTTTGTCTTGACATGACATATAGCCAAATTGCATTTGCATAAGTTAAAATTATAATTGAAAGTTTGGATTAGCACAACTTACACCTCAAGGAGGCAAAATATCTCTGCTATAATATCTTCGTTTGTCATTTGTCCGTAACCGGAACGCATTTTTCTCCCTCTCTTTTGTGATATTCTTTCCACCTTTTGATGCTCTTGCAGAGATATGAAGTATACAATTCCAAGTTCAGTTCCCAGGATTTGTATATACAGCAGGAAAATCCTTGCATCATGCATGGGTTTGATCTTCAGGAGAAGAAATCTAGCAAAAAATTGAGACAAAAGTCGACTTATCTCAACCACACAAACTCTTCTCCTGGAAAAAACTCTTCCTTGGATATTTATGATAAATCTGTTGGCGGAACCTCTGCTTATAATACCAATAGGAAAGATAAAATGAGATCTAAGCGGGGTTACTCTGGCAGGAAAGTTACTAGTGAACAAACAGAGCCTTGTTTACGTGAGTATGATGGAGTTAGTAGCCCCAAGCTTATCCAAAGGAGTGATTATATGAAGCCAAAGCCTTCGAGTTCTATAGTTAAGCGTTCTGAGACCCTATACCTTTCTACTTATATGCTCTATTATTCAAAAACTCCCATATGGAAAGTACTTGTCTTGTGACTGTTTTTAATTGCTATGTGTGCTAGGAGGAGAACCTTGATGGAGAATGTAAGGCCACGAAAGTCTATAGCAATCCACTTAGAGTAATGATGAACTCTACTGATGAAATGGTGGTGAGTTTGAAATTTGGTGGGACAATGTTAATACGTATGTGTGGCATGCATACATGAGTACATACAACTTATGAATGTATTCTCGTTTACTTTTTGTTCACATCCTTTTTCCTTATTGATGAAGGTTGCAAAACAAGCCAGAGTTAATCTCCCTCAACGAGATTATTCGACAAATTCGTTTCCTCAACTGCCACCTCGTAAAAATCAGATTAAAGGGTTTGTATAACTTCCTCAATGTGCATGTGCCTACAGTTATGTGCGCAAATGTGTGCTTGTGGGCTTGAGTGTCCTCCATGTGATTTTGGTCGTCAATTTGTGCTTGTCTTGTTTTCACTTACGAGGGATTTATTTCTCTTTTGACTGCTTAAGTTTAGGCTGCAAAAGCTGCATTTTCCCCCTGAACCAGTTTAAATAATGTTAGTTTTACATGTAAGAGTCAATATACAGAGGCTTTATATGGCAAGCTATTCTAGGTTAGATTGTTATCTTTTCCCAACTAGCAGCGGAGTGATTTGCTTCACTTTCTTGGTCCAGTTACAGTGGCATTTCCCTTTGCCATGATGACATGCTGTTACTTGCAGTATATTATGTTTGGCATTATACTTGCTACATCTGGCAAACTCTTTATGAGGCCCTGACTTTGATGAAGTGATTCTTATCCTTAATGTGGGTGAGAATGGCATTAGAATGAAGCTTTCACTGATTGGAATCTTGACCTTCCACTTCATCAAAGTTGTACTGAATTTAGGTGCATGAGACACTAGAACAATTTCCTACTTCCTGAATACTGTCCTAGTAGAAAATAATTGTTTTGTTTTTTGTTTTTGGATTATATCCTTTTGAGGATGAACAAAGTATTACTATGTCCATGTTGCAAATGTAATAGCATCAATGACTGAAATTAATTGCCTGCATAAATATTTGATGGATCCTCCGTGGCTATCCGCTTTCTGACTATATTGTGCATCATTTAGAACTGCTATGGAGATGCCATCTAGCTTCAGTGAGGATGAAACTGCAGAAACCAATTCTTCTGTGGATTGAGGATCCCGCAATTGAAGGATGGAAAGCTGGGAGGGATTCACAAGGGCCTAGGGATGTACAGTTGAATAGAGCATGTATTCCATTTAAGCACATCAGAAGTACTATATGCGGCATTGTTATCATCAGCAGCAAAATGCAGTAGCAGCCGGCCTGTTTTGCTCTTCCAGTGATCATTTGTTAATATGTGTAGAAATAATTTTTTTTACACAATCTTAGTTGGTATTGCATTATGGTGACTGTGATAGAGGTGACAGTTGGATTGTAAATCTTCTGTCTGGAGCTGCTATGAGTATGGTCTTTAGAAGGAAAGCTTATCCAACGCAAGTTACTGCTTTTATTGTTGGTTAAATGATGGCAGAGCTTTCTGCAACTACAAAATTTGGCTTGCTTTAATTTATAATGAGAAGAAACGGGTTGTAACTTATTAATGGTTTCCGGTTCATGCATTACGGTGGAGGAATTAACTCATGTAACAGATACATGATTTCTCCATTGAAACTTTTGTAGCAGATACATGATTTCATTAGGGTTTTAATTTTTTGGTTTTTAATCTGCATGTATGCATGACATTTCTTTTCTCCAACTTAACCACCTGCAGATATGAACAAATTAGTGAAATATCTGCTAATTGCTAATTACTGTGAACAGAGGTTGCGGAAATAACATTGGTCTGCACATTTTATTAAACGAAGTGGCAATCCACCTCAATATGTTTGGTTCGCCCATGAAAAACTGGGTTTGAAGCAAGCTTGATTATCACGGAGCTATTTTGTAGGTTAAATCAAACTAAATCCTAATTCTTGTATTAAGCTTACTGCCTCTATCTATAGGCGTTTCTGCTGGTTTGACTCCCAGTTTTCCAGTTGCTTTTAACAGATCCAATACATACTCTTTTTAAAGAAATATGCCCTTTTTGAGTAGGCATTCCAATCCAAGAAAGTATCTTAGAAGTCCAAGTCTTTGTGAGCAATTTGCTTGTGTAACTAATCTTTAGCTATGAAATTTCATCTTTATCATCTCTAGGTCATCGACATAAACCAAAACAATGGTGGTACCAGAGAAGCATCTGCAACACTTCCTTTTAGCTCATCGGTAAGAACTGAACTTCTCTTAGCATTCCACAATCGCGGTGACTGTTTTAGTCCATATATAGCCGTTCTTGTGGTTGACTAGGAGGAAGGGGTGGGCATCGAAACTGGAAACCCGGAATACCGAGCCTCACCGGATGGGAAAAACTAGAAAAAATCGTGTTCACTAAAAAGTCAACAAAATGGCATTGAATCGAACTGAACTGGTTCAATTCGATTCTAGTGCCGATTTCACACCTTACAAAATCAAACCGGACCGAACTGGATAGGCCGTGTATTTTTTATTTTTTATTGAAAAATTTAAGTTCAATGCTAAATTTCTAATCTCATAACTAATATTTTCCCAAGCCCAACTTCAATGCACCTCTCTTTTCAAGGCCCAATCATCTTGCTTTGCATGAAATTGGGTAATTTGTGAATTTTTAAGCCCAAAAAATAAAAAATTTGTTGGAATTTGTCAAAAAAAAAAAAATTTGAAATATATATATAATCCTGTCTAAACTCGAAAACTGCACCAAAACCGGTTTAAACCTGACCGACCAATTTCATATATATTTTTTTCACCAAAATCGCACCGAACAGCACCAGTTGAATAGTATCGGTTCTGATTCCTGTGTGAATTGGAAACTGGACCAAACCGGACCTCGCCCACCCATACTAGGAGGTACCCTGATATAAACTTTGTCTTCTAGATCACCATGAAGAAACACATCTTCAACATCCATATGACATATTTCCACTCTTGATTTACGGGTAGGATAAAAGAAGATGGAATGTATTCATCTCTTGGCTTCACCCAGCTCCATATATTTATGGATGTCGTTGCAATGCTCCGGTGGGCTTAACCATTTATAGATCCATTTTTGCTCTATTAGGGATGGGGTTTTTTGCAAGAGTTGTTAATATAACTTGCAGCCTTTGGTCGAGCCCATTTAGAGCTCTCATTGGGCTTGCCCTAAAGAGTCTTAAGGCCATAATTTGCACAGGACTGTTTATGTCACGGTTATTAGCCTACTAAATATTCCAACAATGAATTGGCCCATCTTTTGTTTTCCTTTTTCCATAAAAAATAAAACTGGCATTCCCAATTCGTTATGTTTTTCATATATATAGAAAGAAAATAAAAGTTCTTGTAAAAAACAAAATATAAGTTATGACAATCAGTTTGTACGTTCACGTCTAAATCCAGCAATAGTAGTCTTCCACTATTTTAATTTTCTTTAAAAGGAAAAGGGAAAAAGCAATCAATTCTAGTTTTCACCTTAAATTTTCATGTAAATTAATTTCAAATTGTTTCTTTTTACATATTAATTATGATATAGTATTCATGATAAAATGGTAGCAGAGGTAGCCCTCAAACATAATGTTTCTGCCGGTAATACGCATTTGTGTTTGACTGTCTGTGTCATGCACTGGAGTTTGGGTTTAAATGATTGCGTCCGCTGAATAGAAAGAATAGATTCTTAGAATTTAGATTGAGATGTTATAATGTAGGGCAATGAGGGTTTGTCGTGACACCACTCATTCAACACTAACTAGTATTTTCATTTCTACTAAAAAGAGAATTTTAGGCCTCGTCTCTTACGCAGAACTAACTTGGACATGACTAATTATAAGTACTATCTAGAATGGATTTCACTTGGAATAATTCATATCCTATGTCTTTGTGGGGTGCTAAACTAAGGAGCTTTTGTTTGGAGCCATGCTAGTTAGAGTCAATGGATTATTTTATCAAACACGAGCAATGCTAGAAAGACCAACTAATGTGATAGTGTATCGTTGTTTTATGTTTATATATACTCTACGTTGTTTATTCACAAAAAATAAGAAATTTTCACATCAGTTGGTAACTCAAAAATTGATGCGTTCCGTTAAGCATTCGTCTATTTTGGTAATTTTGTTAAACAGATTTAGGATCTAGTTCTCTTTCTACTTTATGTGGGACTGGGAGTGCAAAACCGTCCATTAATAAGGGGCAGGCAATAATCCCAATTATGCGTATCTAGTCATTTCCTTTTAGCGGACCACAATTCAGGCAGCAGAGCAGCTGAGGAATCAAACTCAAACTTAGTTGGAAGAAAAAGAGTGTGCTTTGCTTTGCGTATTATGTTTGGCTATGAACATTGGGATTGAGGGAACGTGGGATGTCTCTCTTCCATTGACTTAGAGTCCAGTGTGGTGCCATCTTTTAGGTTAGGCCGACTTCCAATCAATAATATATTAAAGGATCAATCAATAATTCATCTGTGGAGGGCATATCCGTCAGATTCCGTCCAATTAGCCACCATGACAATTCCTAAACCACACCACACGAATGATATCCCTTTCGATATATGTCCTGGATTTGAAAAATAGACAGTTTGTATGATTGGATCGTTGAGAATGAATGCATATTTGTTGAGAAGAGAGCTTGTCAACCACTTTTTCGAGAGTTCCAATTATACCCACATACATCTAAAGCAATTTAATAAAAGTTTTTCTATAAATTGAGGATAGTCAATGAAATTTAAAAGAACTAATACAAACCTAAAGTCAAAATCATCCAACCTTTTTATTTTTAAATTAAAGTCATGAAGGCAACTAAATTAATAAGAGAAAATGTGCGTCAACTTGGAATGTTGGGGAAAAGACAAGATGGCCCCTCCTCTATCCCCTACAAGCCTCTCGTTATAATTCAAACCAGATAGTGCTAACCTATGAGCTGCTTTATTACAAATGCATGGTGTATAACTCATCGTGATCCCATGTTTAGAAACTCCCTATATCAATGAAATATTTCATGTTTTTATTCTTTGAACATTCCAAAACATATGTAATGCAATTCTAATAACTTGTAATATATGATCCACGCATGTAGCCTCCAAGGTAGCTTACCTTATAATTGGGAGAAATATATAACTTCTTCAATCTTCATTTTAACAAAAGCTATATGACATACATTATTCAAAATTAAACAAAATATATGACAATATATTTACAACATAGAGTTGTCTTTCTATTTTTTCGTTACGTACCTTTATCGGCAAGGGACTTCTAACTCAAGTGATTAAGAGCATTTACCCATGTATACAAAGTCCTGTGTTCAAATTCCCCCTCCCCTAATAACGCTCATCATCAACAACAACAACAACAAACTTTAGTATTATAAAAAAATATATATATGAGTATGGCTTAGTTCCTTAAAATTGAGGAGCAGCACATCCTCAATACAAATGAGATTTTGACACTTATTACTAAAGTTGAAAAGAAAAAAAGGTTAAAGGAATTCAAAGAAATTTTTTTTTAAAAGAAATTTGCCAAGTGTGAAAATTCTATTTGTTTTTAAGACAGATTTAAGGAGTCAAGTTTTTTTCCAAAATATATTACCGCATGCTTCCCTACTCATGTTATGTTACCTTTCTGGCTATTCATTATTTTGAACCACAAAGCTTGCCCTTATTTATGGACCACTTATCTTTCAGCCTCACCACAGGTTCAATAAAGTTGAAAAGGCATGACCAAATATGCGCTGCCTACACTGATAGAACGAGGGATGCCTCTCCCACATTGGAAAAACATTAAAGTTTCCAAGGACTGATCGAGCTTCAATTATAAGAGATGAAGTTTTTTTATGGGAGTTGATTTTCCCACTTCTCATTTGACCACTTATACTTTCTTTGTTGAAAATTGTATGTTCCCACTCTTCTTTGTCTACTCACACAATGGCGGAGCCAGGATTTCACATTAGAGAGGGCCCTTCAAAAAAAAAAATCAAATAATTCGAATAGGAGCCCTCAAGCGCTATCTGAGTTAATAAGTTAATAATATCATTTCATACTGATTAATCATTTATCCATTTATTACAATCATAATTGTCTTGAATTTCATATTTTAACACGGTTGAATATTAATCTCATCATCTACACTATTAAAGACTCAAAATTTAATAATTTATACTTCAACATAGAGAAGAAATATAAAAAATGTTCATAAATCCCAATATTAAGATGCCCTACTTAGACATGTAAAATGGGGGAAAGGGGAATTCACAAAGCTTAAGTTAATCAAAAGAGAAAGAGAAGGTGAAAAAACATGAATTTTTACAGTTTTTACTTCAGGAAGCCAACATATAGTAACACATATAAGTAAAAATATGAGAAAATAAAAATATGAGAGAGGGCCTGGGCCCACACTAGTCCTTAGGTAGCTCCGCCACAGAGGGCCTGGGCCCACACTAGTCCTTAGGTAGCTCCGCCACAGAGGGCCTGGGCCCACACTAGTCCTTAGGTAGCTCCGCCACAGAGGGCCTGGGCCCACACTAGTCCTTAGGTAGCTCCGCCACAGAGGGCCTGGGCCCACACTAGTCCTTAGGTAGCTCCGCCACAGAGGGCCTGGGCCCACACTAGTCCTTAGGTAGCTCCGCCACAGAGGGCCTGGGCCCACACTAGTCCTTAGGTAGCTCCGCCACAGAGGGCCTGGGCCCACACTAGTCCTTAGGTAGCTCCGCCACAGAGGGCCTGGGCCCACACTAGTCCTTAGGTAGCTCCGCCACAGAGGGCCTGGGCCCACACTAGTCCTTAGGTAGCTCCGCCACAGAGGGCCTGGGCCCACACTAGTCCTTAGGTAGCTCCGCCACAGAGGGCCTGGGCCCACACTAGTCCTTAGGTAGCTCCGCCACAGAGGGCCTGGGCCCACACTAGTCCTTAGGTAGCTCCGCCACAGAGGGCCTGGGCCCACACTAGTCCTTAGGTAGCTCCGCCACAGTCACACTCCCTTGTATGTTATAGTAATTTAAAAAAAAAGAAAAGAAAGTGTAAATGGATAAAATGAAAATGGAAAAACCAGCACATTTTTTATTTGTAGGGCAAGCTTAGGGTAGGCCTTATATATGTGGTAAGGAATGTTTGGGTCATGGATTGATAAGCACCCCATCCCACTATGAGATTAGAAAGGCTTGGACCACTGTCAGGGGAGAAAGGGACCATAATTCTGACTTGTGCTAAGCCACTTTTTTTCTAAAAAGTGCACCCCCATATGGTGTTGGTATCAATCAATAAGCCAACTGCTCTTGTGAAGGGCATCATGAACGTTTGTTATGCATGGTAATTGATCCAAAAAAAAGTAATTCTCCAGCAAACATCTCCTTTTGGTTATTCTAAATCGCCTAATCAATGCGAAGTACTCATTAGTGTAGTGGTTTGGAGCATAGTCTAAAATATCGATAATATCGATGAAATATCGAAGATATTATCGTTTTTTTGGATCACGAATATTTCGGAATGTATCCATACACATATCTTATAAATATTGATAATAGCGGAAAATATCAATGTCGATAATTTTGCTCACACTTCAACAATATTTTGTCAAAATATCGCTATAATATTGAAAATATCAAAAATATCGATGTAATGGAAAAAAAGGAAAAAAAAACACAAAGCACACACACAAAGGGGATTCGAACCCCTGTCATTTCACTCCTCCAACTCCTTAATCACCATGTTGCTTATGTTTTTATGATAATACGCAAAGAGGAACTCTATGTGGTACTAAGTTACTCATGTATCTTATCATGCAATGTATAAAGTGTAAAATATTGTAGCAAATCATTATATATAAATGGTTATGGTGTGTTTAATCTTCTTTCATTAATTACTACATATTTTCTACACTAACTGAAATTTTATGCATGCAACTTCATCAGGATCCTAGCTACATTAAACTTGTACATACATTATACATATATATATTGTTGAAAGTTAAACCAAGCCAAAGGAATCCAAAGCCAAGTTTTATATTTTATCCATTTTGAGCATGAGAGCATCTTGTAGGCTAGATATGCTTTGTTTATTGGCTCAATGAGCTAATTTTGTATTATGAGGCATGTTGATGTCTCTAGGCAACTTTTCTCTTTTTGCTGAAAAGTCTCTATGTCTCTCAAAGAGACGTTGTCTCTATTTTGTAATGAGTGTTGTAGCAAAACTTTTTATCTTTGAGTGTGAACTCATCTGTGAGGTTGCTTCAGCTTTTTTCTCTCTATTCTTTCTGAGTTTATGTGAGAACATTTTGCTGCTTGAGCATTGAGAAGCTGCGTTGTTGATCCTGGCATTTTGAGTATTTTTGTTTTTATATATATATATACATAAATTCTCCTATGTGAACATCCAAAAGATATTATCATGTGAACATAACGTATTTTTTACTAACCCTTCCTGCTTTCCTCATTGTTTACAATGAATGTGAGAACATCCAGATGAGAGAATAACTCTATATATATAAAGTATAAAGTATAAATCACATAAAATAAATATTAGGGAAATTTGCATAAATACCACCTGAACTTATAGGCCTAGGCATGTGTACGATTACCATCTGAATTTTTAATTTTTATTATTGACCCCCTAAACTCTGTAAAGTGTAACAATTTACCACCTACATGTAATACCGTTAAACTTTCCGTTAAGTCGAGTCACATGATGCACATGTGATACTATTTTGAAGTGGAATTTCGTCAATTCACAACACTTGAAAAAATAACTAACAAAAAATTTTAAAAAAAATTTAAAATCAACCATATTACATGACCTCCTCCTGCCCCTTCCAATATCTTCCTCCTCCACTGGAAATTTCCAATGCTAGGTGAAGTCTAACCAGAAATATAAGCTAACCCTAGAGTTCTAAACACAGACTAGTTCTCTAATACATTAAAACAAAGCAATCATTTCCTTTTCCTTTTTTCTTTTTGTTGGTAAAATTCAACTTGGCAATTATCGTTATCACTCCATGTCGATTTGGCTGGGTGGAAAAGTTCCCATACATATATTCATATTATTGTGCAACCTCCTTTTTTTTAATTAAAAAAATAAAAGCACAAGTGATAGTCTAAACTTTAGGGGATGGAGATTTCTCACACACACACAACTATGATGCCGTGGAGATTCGAACATAAAACCTCTAGTCTGCTCAAGACCCTTTTCCACTAGGTTAGACCCTATTGACCCCTCCCTTAAGTTGTTAATCAAGAAATCAATAAAAAAAAACTTGGGAATTTAATGTTAATGAAGAAATCAATTAAATATTAAACTTACTTAAGCCTGCAATTTGTCTCCGATTTAAGCCTACAATTTGTCTAATGGTACACCACTTCAAAACCTTAATGGTGCACCCATTCTTTGGCTTTAAAATTTAGAAAATTTAATTTAATTTCGGGATAGGATGTTACAATATATGTCTCAAGAAATAGGCAAAGTTTACCATGGTCCTCTAATTCGTAGCAATGGTCCCTCAACTATACCCGTATTTACACTTTGGTCCGTCAATTCAATTATTAGTTGCAGGGGTCACTCAACTAGGTGCTATATTGCACCAGTAGTCCCTCCGTCAAACTTTGTTAAATTTTCTGTCAAAAGTGAGGGTAAATTCGGAAATTTATCCACAACCCTCCATTTTCGAGCTCTGAACAGACCATCAATTGATTCTACTCCATGGAATTGTTCTGCCCTTCAAGGTGCGGCCATCTCCAATGTCGGGCCCAAGCATCCAGATTTACAGGCTCATTGGAGAACCCCAAATCAAAGCTGAAAAACCCTATTCGTGATTACAAATATAAACGAACCCACATAAAAAACCCAAAAGCAATCACAAAATTGAAGAAACCAATACGGGAAAAAAAAAACCCTAATTGGAGTAAACCCAAATCAGAAACTTCATCGACAACACAAATCCGCCATAGCCACCACCAAAACAACCACGTTTGCCACGTCTCCCGCGAACCACCACTCAGCCACCACCCTTCTCACTCTCATCCACCCAGCCCAGATCCGCCATAGCCACTGCCCAAATCCACCTTCTCTCTCTATCTCTATCAATCCAAAAACCTCTTCCCAGAACAACCAGATTCATCCTCAGCACAACCCCTCTCTCTCTTCGGCCCAACCAGATTCGTTGAATCTTCTCTCAGAGGTTTTTGTTATCGTCAAAAATTGGAAGAAAGATGATGTTAAGAAGGCCATGGCCATGGCTATGAGAAATTG